>BJKM01000783.1:0-47500 GCA_015082035.1 Chaenogobius annularis
TCACGCGGGTCTGCGCATGGCCAACGAGGCGCGGTCACGCGGGTCTGCGCATGGCCAACGAGGCGCGGTCACGCGGGTCTGCGCATGGCCAACGAGGCGCGGTCACGCGGGTCTGGCATCCAACGAGGCTGCGCATGCCAACGACGGCGTCGTTCATGGATCGAACGGCGTCGTTCATGGCTGCAGCGGTTTAAAGTGCGACTGAAACGTTCAGTCCAAATGTGCCAGACGCACGAGAAAGTCCGACGTCACTTTGTCGTTAAACCGCGGTTTGTAATAATCTGTTGCATTCTGTAATAAACGGTTATTACATTTAATTTGAGACAAATTACAAAATGTGGCTGATATTAATGTGTAATAAACCCAAATCCGACACTGAGTGCAGTAACGCCAGTGACAGGATGGGGGCAGCGTGGTTACTAAGTCATGATTATTACATGGTAATTACAGGATCGCTCACTTCTGATCACATGATTCATCCTAACTTTAACCCAGTGTGTTGATGTCCCTCGTTATGTTATTACTGTTCTCACGCCTGTTATTACATGACTACATTTTGTAATAAGGCGTTCGTGTGTAATAACTGGACTATTACAGACTGTGGTTTATTACATGATGAAGTGTGTTATTAGTTTTATTACCAGCGTGTTTTCTGTTGCGTGTCTCCTCTTTGCACATGTGCAGACTCGCTCTCTAAGTGCATATCGCCCCCTGGAGGCTGTGGATGAGTGTCGCACGTCGACATGTTTTGTTTTCCTCTGAGAGGAGTTTCTTTATGACAGTTCGGAGCGAGACGTATTTATGGCTGTTTCTTCATCTTTATAACGAACTTTGGTTGAACTCACGTGAAAATGGTTTGGAAACGTCATTATTTCAGAAATGTGAACATTGCGACGAGCGAACGTGTCTTGAACTCAACAGTTTCTTCATTTCAGTCGTTGCAGAATAAACGCCGTAAAGCCTTTTCCAAATGCACAATATCGTTTGACAAAAGATGAGCCGCAACAAAAAGGAAGCTTTGAACACTTAGTTTGTATTTAGAACAAGCAATACGTTATTTATTCGACTCTAAAGCTCATCCGCTCGTCTCCATGGAGATGACGTTGCTTTGCCCGGAACGTTCCACAGTACGGCATTAAACGTATCTATGTTGTATTTATCGCAGTTGTTCTAGTGCAAAAAAAAAAAAAAAAAAAAACTCGAAAAGCTCCTTTTGAGCTGACTCGCCTCTCCACAGATCCGACCTGCAACTTGTCGCCGTGAAAATGGATACGTTAATGCCATACTGTGGAACATTTTAAGCAAGCGCACGACGAGCGTGTTGTGAGAGAAGTTACATAATCCACCTGTAAAGTGTAGAAAGACGATTGAACAAGAGCAAAATGTCACTCAAACGGACAAAAGTTGATGTTAAAAAAGGAACAAATATTGAATTCAGTCAAAAGTAAAGAAGTGAAATAATCCCGTTTTAAAAAGGAAATGATTCTAAATCCAGACGGCTCAAATCCAGATTGTAATCCCGGATTCAAGGCGTTTTCCCTCTTGGATGTTCATTTGAACTGAAACAGGTTTACATTTAATTTACTGTTTGTTCGAGTTCTGTCCAAATGCAGTTTTTTTTGTTTTGCTTTTTTTTCACGGTGGATGAACGGAAAATGTCGAATTAGGAACTTGTAAATGACCTGGTGTTACTCTGTTGTGAACTTTTTGAACTGATTAAAGTTGAGAATTTTATAACTCCGTCTTTGAAACGACTCTTGTTTGATATTCGTTTGAGCTTTTTGTCACTTTTTCATGAAATGTTTGTTTTTTAACATTAGGCTAACTGAACATAACATGTGTGACGTCACAATCCCGAGCGCTATTAAGATGCTAATCACCAATGCTAATGATTTGCGTTTTAAATGCCGTTATACAAATGTCAGAGCCACAGCTCACAAGAAAGACGAGAACTGTTGATATTTGAGCCGTTTATTCGGGTTTTATGTTTTTATGTTTTTTATATTACATCCGTTTATTTTGACCTTTAATCCTATTTTTTATTCATGCCTTATTTTTTTATATTTTGATATTATTGTTTGTTGTAGTAGAAGTAGTTTTCAGCGAAACGACGCAGTTAAAAACAACCGGGTAAAAGTTGTCTCTTTGACGTGGAAACGGCGCCATCTGCCGGACAAACAAACACACTGCAGCCGCTCGTTCATTCATGATTTTATTTTCAGTCCACGTGTGTTAGTGTCATGTGACGGACGGAAACGGAAGAAAAACACAATCCACGTTCATAATTGTCTAAACTAAAATGGCAATTGGTGATTTTTACATCGTTACAATCGAACAGTTACGTATTAAAAACCGTACAAACAGTTTTAACCATCATTTTTGGTCAAACGTTCCAGAGCTAATGATTATTTTAGCGGTCAATGAGTCAAAATGAGTTCTGCGGCGATTACAGAATTAAATTGTGACTTGTCAACAATGAAAACCTAATCTTAGTCGTTATCTGAACTAAACAGACTCTAAAACGCATTTGGGGGAGAAAAAAAGAGTGACACGCTCTTTTCGAACATGTACGATGATCCAAATTTGACACTTTTACACTCGAGTCGATTAATCGTCGCAGATCGTCGGTGACTTTTACACTTCTTCACGTTTTTCCTGTAAGTAACTTTCAATTTACGAGGTACAATTTTTGGACAATACCAAGCTTCGTCAAGAAGTAAGTCTCGTCTTCCTCCAGAGGCGGCGCTGTGTTCTCTCTTGTGATGCGTGCGACAGGGCATCCGGCGTGAAAGGCAAGTCCGGAATGCAGCTGTTAGTGATGTCATTACAGTGATCTACATGCAGTTTCTTCTTTAAAAACAGCTTTAAATCCCACGTTTCAGTTCCGAAAAGTGCAAATTCGTCCCGTTTTCCGCGTCTCGACGATCCGTGCGACTTCGCCTGAGCTTTTGAGTGTTCACGTCGACTTGATCTGAGCGAAACGCATTTTAGACCTGGAAGGGGAAAAACAGTATGAACCATCGCGATCGTTACCGTTGAAAATGGATCAACAGAGTCTCGATTTTGTACGATTGTAATTCATCACAAAAATCAGAGCCGGGAGAATTTGACGCTAGGTAAATCAACTAGAATACAAATGATTAATATTAAATAAATAACTGATTATTGATTCTGGTGCAAACTGAAAAAAAAGACATTTAAAAAGGCAGGTTTTATCACATTTCTGAACACTGTCGGTTTAATCTGGGGCTGCAACAATAACCGAGTCATCGCGACCAATTTAGCAATCGAACAATCGTTAGCTCGTCTTTACGCGGGCTCTAAAACACGTCGCGAGCGGGCAAAAGACGTCACAATTGAGCCGTAATTCCGTGAAAATGACGCTTTGAGTGCAGAATCGAGCGTATTCGGTGCGAACGCTCCACTTTAGCCGGCAAACGAGATCGGAAAGTGGGTCAAATCGACCATAGCCGCGGCGGCGAGTCGCAGCCCCAGTTTGAGCCGAAGCGTGAAGCGGTTCCGGACCTGGGCGTCTTCTCGGGCGTCGGCCGCTGCTGGAGAGAGTTTCTGAACTGAGCCTCGAGTCTGGAGTAGATTCCTCCGGACGGCTGCAGCGACGACAACAACAACGACAACAACACGTTCACTCGGGATCGCACACAAACATGACACCGCTAACAGAGCTACATTCTGTTCAACCAAGCTGTGAATGACAAAACATGTTCACAAAACGAATCGGATGAAACATGACGAGCTTCACCTGGTCCAAGTGTGTTTTTAAAGCGTTTAGATCGAGTGGATTGAGCTCGAAATCGAGAAAAACTGATTCACTTTCCACATTCTAATGTTGTCATCAAACCCTGGACATATTTGGACCGTTAAAATGATGAAATGGTGAATAGTTTATGACAAATCCATGTAAGAAACACCTGAAAATCCTTGTTTCACTTTAGTTTGTCATTTCATTAAACAGTCAGTGATGTAAAAGTTGTTTCTAAAAAGAGTTTGTGATCGTTTCTCGCTTAATGAATGGATTAATAAGGATTTTTTTTGGTCACCAACACACACTCTTAATCCGCAGTTGGTTCGGGAAAGCTCTGTGGACCGCGTCTGAATGCCCGCCCTCATCCCCGGACCCCTCCCCGGACCCCTCCTTCACTACACAGTCCTGCACTCTTTAGCAGACTTCGGACACTGGGCTCACCACTTTCTCCTCGCCGCAGGTCATGTGACTCCGGCGTAAAAATATTGTTAAAATCTGCCTGACACGGACATATTTACGGACTAATAATCCCCATCCAAGTCATGGATCTCACATTCAACAACAAACGGACTGGATTATTCAATTTTTTGCCTGTGACGGCGACTCAAGCTAAGGTTAGCGGCTAAAGCTAGCAACTTTGCGTCGTAACGATTTATTTAGTGTTTTTGTTCATCTTCTCGAGTCGACAGTGCGTTTAAACAGCTCAGCCTGTTGTGTCCCGTTAAAAGACCCGTCGCTGCCGTTTTTCCCAACGCATAGTGGTCTACGTTGACCCCTAGTGACCTTCGCGGCACACTACTTTTCACGGTGCATTGTGGGACATTTTGAGTGCGCTAGTTTTTCCACCTGCTGGACATCGGGCAGCACTGCAAAATGGCGCGAGCCCTGAATAGTGCCCTCTGTAGGAAAGAGTGTGGACATTCGGACGCGGCCAATATCTAACTGTATAAATCGAGATCGGCCGATGAGTTCTGCCGATATTTAGGCAGCGTATATATTTTGACTGTCTGAAAATAAAACGAGTCATTCAAGACCCGGCAGACGAGCTCACCTCCTGCCGGTCTTTGGCTCGGCTCTGCTCTTCGTCGCCAAACCTCATCTTAGTCAAGTGTACGACGATCTCCGCCATCCGCCGCTGGTCTGAGGAACAAGCGACGCGTTTAGAAACACATGGTTTGCTTTTAAACAAGAGTGTTTTACCTTCCTCTCGCTGTGCGTCCTGGTTGTACCGCAAAGACCGGCTCGAGTCCCATTTGCTCTTCTGAACACTGACGCTGGAACGCAAAGGAAATGTAAAAGGAAACGCCAACCAAACGTAAAGGAAACGCTAACCAATCGTAAGCGAAACGTAAGCGAAACGCCAACCAAACGTAAAGGAAACGCCAACCAAACGTAAAGGAAACGCCAACCAAACGTAAAGGAAACGCTAACCAAACGTAAAGGAAACGCCAGCCAAACGTAAAGGAAACGCCCAGGCCAAACGTAAAGGAAACGCCAACCAAACGTAAAGGAAACGCCAACCAAACGTAAAGGAAACGCCAACCAAACGTAAAGGAAACGCCAACCAAACGTAAAGGAAACGCCAACCAAACGTAAGCGAAACGCCAACCAAACGTAAAGGAAACGCCAACCAAACGTAAAGGAAACGCCAACGAAACGTAAGCGAAACGCCAACCAAACGTAAAGGAAACGCCAACCAAACTTAAGCGAAACGCCAAACATAAGCGAAACGCCAAACATAAGCGAAACGCCAACAAAACGCCAACGAAACGCCAATGAAACGCAAACAGAGAACCACAAACAGAAACACACAGGTTTGTGAACGGCTTTTACTCACGTGAACGGAGTGCTGTATTTCATCTGAGCCTGACGAGAGAAAAGACACACATGAAACGCACAAACCTCGACAAAGCTTTTATTTTACACTTTGGACATTTTAGATCCCAACATTGATCTGATCTTGAGCTGAAGAAAACCCCTGAAATGGACTCTTCCGGAACAGCTCAAATGCCACTGTTAATTCAGACACACAAAACAAAAGTAATTCAGTTTGAGTCTTTTTTCTGTTTTAGTCCAGACGTAATCAATGCTTCTTTTTAGATCGTCAACGAAAATGTCAGGTTCATTTAGTCGACCACAAAATATATATTGTATCTTAACTATGGGATATTGTATGGCGTTGCTTCATAAACTGTATTATTTGACTAAAATATAGCACGTTAGCTGACAAAAATCTGTATTTTTAGTCCGATTTTTGGTCTTTGCGACTTTTTATTTCGTTTTTATTCAGATTTCGTCAGGAAAAATACGACATGGATGAAAACCGTGTCGGAACAGAAGGATAATGTGTTTTTTTATGTGAACTACGCCCCTTTTTCATCGTTATTACTTTGCCAGAACTGTATTTGGTCCAGTTTTTGTCTGTTTTGTGTCTGCTCTTTGACCTGGGCCTCTGCGTTTGACCCACTTTGTCGCTCTTCTCTCTGCGGCTGAAGTTGGGGGACGACAGCTGCTTCTTCAGAGGGCGCGGCGTCTTCTTGGCCTTTTTCGCGGCTGGACACAAACGGAGAGAGAAGAGAGCGTGAGCGCGTTCTGGAGACACCTGCTGGACAGCGCGCGTCACTGAAGAGATTCTTCGCCGCGGTTATTAAAACGACGACGTAAAATGCAGACTTTGACACATTACAGAGGAAACTATGGGTAAAACCCTTTCAAACATGGAGCATTTTATTCGGGATTAATTTATCTACACAATTTTTAATTATAATCACAAAAAGATTAGATTTAACGAGTCCTTCTCAGTTAAAGGTGCACTTTCTGGTGGCGTTTATTCGATTATGGCTGTGTTTTTTTGTGGTTTCTTTTGCTCGAAAATGCACTTCCTTCTTGGCGTGTCACAACTCGACAGATGCGTACGTCTAATGCTTCACTGTGTGACATTCCAGACAGCGCAACGACATCTCCACGGAGACGAGCAGGTGGCGGACGCTTCCCCAGAAACGCGTCTCAAGCCGGAGCTTGACGTTTTACCGGTTGTGGAGTTCAAAAGGAAATCGTCTCGTCGTTGCCCTTTAAACTTTGCCCCGAAGCGTCTCACGTTTTAGGGCTTAAAATAACGTTTGTTTGCTAGCGCGCGACGGCCGTGACGCGAGGCGGAAGCGCTCAGAGCGAGACGGCGGAGGATTTAAGGGTTTCAAAGAGGCACAGGAGTGTTTTTGTGACGCTCAGAGAAGAGACAAGAGGACCTCGTAAACAGGATGACTGAAGCTAGCGCGAATGAAGCTAAACACAATATAAAACTAATACTGGTTTTGATGAGGAAACAATTCTAGAACATTCGTTATTGTATTTGCTTCACTGAAAACAACGGCAAAATGTCAAGTGAAAGTAGTTTCTCGCCGTCGCGTTAGCGTGCTTGCTAACGACAAGCTGGAGACACTTTAAGACACTTTAAGACACTGTCGCACAACAATTCATTTCCTAAACAAACGCACTCAAAAACATGTTATTTCAGGACAGAAATGTAAAGAGTTCAATTTAAGCGTGATTATAAAGTCGGCATCTTTTTTTTCGTACACTTTTTCAACCTTAATTTGGTTAAAAATGTATTTAAAAAGTGTTGATGTGCAACAGACTGTCGACTGCTAAAATAATAGTCATGAGGAACACATTTACTGTTGAAATGTTCTAGCGGCGCGGCCACATTTCTGTTGCGTTTCGAGCTCAAGCAGGAGAAAACGTAACAGTGAAATCCGCACCTTGCTTCTTGTTGAGTTCCTCTTCGTCTCCGACCTCGTCCTCGGTGACCTCTGACCCCGTGGTGCACTCCTCGTCCTCAGAGAGAAGACACGGATGCTTCTGGAACAGGGACGCACACGCACTTTGAGACCATCATCTGATTATGAAAGGGTGCAAAAGAAAAGGGTTCGTACCAGCTGAAGGCTCCAGTTCTTCAGGAGGGAAAACTGGGGAAAAACACAAACACAAACACAAACACAAACACAAACACAAACATGAGAGGAGTTAAGTTTTACTCAGAGTGGTTTGCAACGCCTCCAAAAGTCACTTCTGTTCATGTTTTAAATCTTACTGATGTCTAGACCTGTTTTAGACCCGATAAAGACCCGTTTGAGTCCTGGTTTAGAACAGTTTTAGACCTGGTTTAGTCCCGTTTTAGACCTGGTTTAGTCCTAGTTTAGTCCCGTTTTAGACATGGGTTAGACCTGGTTTAGTCCACATTTAGACCTGGTTTAGTCCTGTTCTAGATCTGATTTAGTCCCGTTTTAGACTTTGTTTAATCCTGGTTTAGTCCCGGTTCAGTCCTGGTTCAGCCCCAGGTTTAGTCCCAGTTTACTTCTAGTTTAGTCCCGGTTCAGTCCCGGTTCAGTCCCGGTTCAGTCCCAGTTCAGTCCCAGTTCAGTAGTTTAGTCCGAGTTCAGTCCAAGTTTACTTCTAGTTTACTCCAGGTTCAGTTCCGGTCCAGTCATGGTTCAGTCCCTGTTTACTCCTGGTTTAGTCCCCCGTCCAGTCCCCCGTCCAGTCCCAGTCCGTCCAGTCCCCCGTCCAGTCCCCCGTCCAGACTCACTGTTGGTCCGTCGGCTCGGCTGGGTCCCACCAGAGTTGGCTCCAGCTGAACCTCACAGTCCTGGAGCTTCTCGGTGCTTTCCTCCGCGCTGAAACAAGACTGAGGGGTCAATCAGGGGCCAGTTCTTCTCAAAACAAAACAAACAAGAACCCCAAAAACAAGAACGGAAAACAAGAAAGACAAGTCTGAGTTTGACGTCACACGCCCGATATTCGAGGAGGAACCGGCGAACACTCTACTGCCATCTAGAGGACAGAAGCCGCATGTTCACTGTGGGCTGTTCCAACAAAAAGTCTGAAAACAAAGGATTCTTTCTCTTAAAGCTGACAAAGCGCCCCCAAAGACCCCGTTTGTCCAGAACTGTGGGACTCTGGTCTTACAGAGATCACTCCAGACTGAGGCGGAGCCGTTTGTTTCAGGTCGTTAGTGTGCTGCTAATGCTAATGCTAGTGGCTGCGCTAATAAACGTTAGCCTTCTCGCAGACGGTTTTAAAGGAGCCTCATTACCGCTAACTGTCCGGGTGTTATATTTTTAGGATCAGTTGGGAAGAGTGAAGAGGGGTGAACGTGTCCGGTGAAGAGGGCGTGTCCGGTGAAGAGCTGCAGGCCACAGTCTGCGACACACGTAACTCAAAGCCGTGAGTATTCGCTCCTAGCGTGTACTTTTACCTGTCGGTGCCGTTCGGGGCAACAGGAGACGCACACGGCGTCCCGATGGAGCAGGAGGTCGTTCAGGACTCTGGTCTGAGCCTCGTCTGCGTCGTCAGGGAGACTCACGATGTGGTCCCTCATCCTACAGCCCTGAACGCAGAACAACAAACGTGTGTCAGAAACTAAAACCAAACGCTTTACTTTACTTTAGCACATTTTACTTCACGTCACTGAGAGCAGATGTCCGTACTTTTTAGTCCAGTTCAGAAATGTAGTCGAGTAGAAAGTACAAACTACCTCACCTTACGTAGTTTAGCCAAAAGGTATTATAAAGAGTTCAAGTCCCGGCTACTCTCGTTTCAGTCGCTTCTGTCGACCACAAATCAACACAGTTCTTTAACCAGAGATTTAAAACTCTTCAATGTGAAATACGTGTATTTTTAAAAAAGATTAGGAATAGCATCAATTCAGGTGAAGACGAGACCACAGCGCTTCCTCTGCGCCTACATATGAAGCGTTTTTGAGCGTGCCGTTAGCGCGACGACGTTTGCTAGCTTTACTGCGACGGCTAAACTCGCTTTGGGCGCAAACAGTTGTGAAAAGCGCTAATAAAAAACGGAATATTTAAGATGCTCAGAAGTTCTGTTTTTGTGTGATAATTTTACTACTGAACAAAGCCGAGTACTTCCTCCGCGGCCGGACTAACGCTGCGTTCCAGTCGTCCGCACTCTGCAACCCTCTCACGCCTCTGAACTCCTCCTTGGAAACTCGGGCAGCGTCGGCCCGCCGGGCGTACCTTGGGCATGCCGGTGGGGTCGAACCTCAGGACCCTCTGGTTGCATCCAAAGCAGGGGTAAACGCCAGCCCCGTGCCCGCCTTTCTCCGCCGAGCCTGGATACTGCACGCTGTCGGGGTGATACCGGCACTGCGTAATATAGCGTCAGCTCCGAGCACATAAACACCTGGAGAAACACACCAGGTGGTCTTACAGAGGGACCACCTTTCCCCCAGAACGAGCCCCAGTTCAAAACAAAGACGAACAAATGTTCGGACTCTTTGTGACGCTGAGACTCTGTGGTCCTGGCCTCTGATGTCTTAAAGCGCCCCCTACAGGTCGGACAACTCATTGAACTAAAACGCAGTTGAGATAAATATATTTTTTTTGAATGATGCTAAAAATTATAAAAATGTCATCACAGAATAGCACATTTTGTAGGTTTTGTGTATAATTTCACTTCCTGTTTGCAATTGATGACATCACAGTAGGAAATTACCCCAGCAACCACTGGGGTGGTCCTGCGCGTAAAACTCATCTAATGTGACACTGTTTTTAATTTGACAAATATAAATATATGAGAGTGACTTTATTTTTTTGTTGAATTCATGTTTAGAGTCAAAAAAGTTGTTTCTTTGTGTAAATTCTGCATAAACTTTGACTGGAATGAGTGTCCCTGCTGTGATGTCACTTCCTGTCATACAAATACCTGCTCGATCGGTGTCAAACTATCATTTATATGTACAGGCTGGTAAATATAAAATAAATTAAAAATGCTTTGGAGTTGAATGGTTTTTGAGTCGAGTGACCTCAAAACACCAGGAACTTAAAGGTTCTCCCTCCTTCCGTCATGGTGTGACGGGTTCAGTCCGGCGCGTTCCTTCGGTCTCGCTCACCTGTTGACAGCGGGAGCAGGTCAAGTGGTTGATGGTCCCCCAGAGTCTCCAGTAAACCAGGACCCAGGACTTCAGCTCCTCAAACTGGTCCGACAGAAACTCGTTGGCGTCCCAGCTCTTCTGTCTGAAACAAGTGTCACGGGTGAACGTGGATCCGGACGCCGCCCTACGCGCATCACTGTGTTACGGCGTCAAAGCAACGGATCCCACTTCTGTCACATTTATGGTTTAATGACAGGATTCTGTCCAAAGAAACGGGCTCATGACACGACAATTATAAGACTCAAATGTGTTTGTTCGGATATAAACCACAGTTAGCAGGATATTTGGTCGTTTGTGGAGGAAATTATGGCACTTAAAAATGTGCAACCTTTTGCCCTTTGCCCGCGGTGCGCGTCCATGAAAACTGTGATTTCGATTCCGAGCCCAGAAACTTCTGTCTTCTTCGCTGAACTATCAACCCTTTTCATTTTCACTTTTACACTCTGTTTTTCATGACTATCTAACAGCGTCTTTAGCATTCAAAATCATAGTTCAAATATAACTAATATTGATCATATGTGACTGAAACACAGATACGCATGCAAGTACCTGAGGAGTCTCCTTCAGAACTGCAGCATCTGGCTTTAGCTGTATTGTATATTATGAAGCTTAAAAAGACATCCAGCAAAAGTGAGAAATGCATCCAAAAATCATCAAACTATAATCAAAGTGAACGAGTCCAGCGGCTGTTGTAGTCTGATGGTTTGTGGACGTTTGGTTTAGAGTGAAATGCTCTTTGTTCCAAGTACCCAGAGCGGCAAACAAGCTGTGTGATGTCACGAAATAAAGGGAGTGTAGATGATAACGTCTTGTGCCCCGGTCGTTGGCCCACGTTGATCTTCCCGAGGACGCAGGCCAGGGCATTTTCCTCTCCGTGTCTCTGGTGAGCATTACGCTTCAGGCAGAGGCCACAGATTTTTGACTGAAGACAGATGAGGAGATCAGAGAAGATATCAGGAAGCAATATAATAATAATCGAGGCCGTTTTTGTGTCATGGTACGACACAAGAGAGTTAGCTCCCGCCTTTATCCGCATTACCCACCATACCGTTGGGGAGCTCTAGCTTCACGCTCGTGCTTAAGTGCCCAGTTGGCCGCTTTAACATCAGAGAAACGCGAAAGGAGCGAGGGGAAATAGGGGGAAAAAAACGATTTATCGGGAGGAGGAATTACTAGTGGACGAGGAGGAAAGTTGCTCGTTTTGATTCAAAAATTTTGAATAACGCTTCCATTTGTTATTCTACAAAGCGCCATAATGGAATTTAGACCTAATTTACCACGGACAAATTGCAGGATATATAAAGGGTAATAAAGTGGCGATAGGGACCCACAAACTTGGTTAAATCCCACAACAATATATCATGTAAGATTTATTTATCACTTCCAGTTAATAATACAATATATAACGTCACCCAAATGTACACAAAAAATTTGCGAAACAGCACGCTATTTAGACAACAGTCCAAAGAAAAAAGGGTATATCATATAACATTTTTGATCAAGTTTATCCTTTAATAGAAAGAAAAAAAAAGTTAGAAAAATGTTAATTACAAAGAATTGGAAGTTATGTTGTACTTTTTATGTTTTATTTTTATATTTTTTGCACTTTTTGAATTCTTTTGAAACATGTACATAAAAATATTGAATTTTAAGTCCACAACTGTTGGCAACTGATTATTATTATTATTAGAAACTTATTATTATTATTGCAGAGTAACCCTGCGACAGTTGGCCACTGTCCAGGGTGTTACCCCAGTCTAAGGCCCAAAGTTTTTTAGAAGAAAATATCACTGGGATGGGCCCCAGTCACCTCGACCAACGGGAACAGCGGTAGAAATGAATGATTTGATTGATTGGGATTTGATTGATTGATTATTATTATTATTATTATTACTACTATTTGTATTATTATTGTATTATTATTTTTATTTTATTTTTTTATTTTCTATTTTATTTATTAATTTATATTTTACTTTTAATTTTTTTTATATTATTTATTTTATCTATTCTATCAATTTTATTTATGTATTTAATTATTTTTTGAAATCACATCATAATTTTAATGTATTCAATTTATTTTAATGTATTTAACATTTGATTATATTTATTTTTTCTTTCTCAGTTTTACGAACGGGGGGAATATAAAAAGGTACAAATACTTAAAATACTGTTCATTACTAGATGTATATTTTGACATGGCCAAAAATATGAAATCAAAACACTTTAAATCAAATAAAACAGGTAGTCTTGGAAGCAGCTGGGGGCGCTGTATACATCTAACAACCGCATTACCTAAAAAAAGTGCGTTTTCTGAGACATAACAGAAGATAAACCCCGCCCCTCACCTGTACAGCGTGGAGGCGTTTCCAGGTGAGTCTCTGTTTTTACAAAGCGGATCAAACAGACGCTCGATCTTCTTCTGGAACAGCTTACTGCAATAACGGCAAAGCAACACGTTTATTCCGTTTTACGTGTCGAGTATTTTACCGCCACGTGCGACCGCGCCTTTAAAAGGAGCCCTAAAGTTCCCGACCTGGTAGATCTTGAACGCCGCAGGTTGTCCTGCAAAGCATCTTCCTTCTAGTCGCGGATGTCGTCGGCCTCGTTGTGGCTGAACTGGTCGGAGACGCGCGACGCCAAGTTACTGTTGATGCAGTTCATGTTGCAGGGCGACAGGAAGGGCGTCGACACGATGGCGCTCATGTGTTTTACATTCTCCCTGTGACAGTACTGGATACACTCCTCCACCTGCCGCACACAAGGACGCACACTTTGACACGCACTCGTAAAAGGACGCGCACTTCTGAAGGACGCACACTTCTGAAGGACGCACACTTCCTGTGCGTATATTTTGCGACACTTCCGCTTCTAAATTTGCCCTTTTACCTTTACTTTGCCATGTTTTAAACGTAAAATAATGTTTGTACTGAAAACCACGCTTTACTTTCAATCAGTCGGACGTTCCTTCATCAGTCGGTGTTAGGGCTCCATCTACTGGCAACAGAGGGAATTACCATGGGGAAACAAACAAGCTAGCTTTCCCCGACATGCTAATGTAAAGCGCACAGTTGTATTGAACGTGATTTGAGGCAGTCTAATGATGATTTATGGACTTAAAAACAGCACAGGAGACTTTGGGATCTCCACCTTTGACCTCAGAGTGTTTTTGTGAGGCTCAGAGAAGAGGAGCTCGTAAACAGGATTGATCACTTGTGAATGAAGCTAAAAACAACTCCAGCTGTGTTTTTGAAGAGGGAACAATGTTAGAACATGGTTAAAAAAAAAAAAGAGAAAAAGTCCATTTAAAGTTCAATAAAAAAGGACAATAAGAAGTTTAATAGATGAACCAAAGTGCGGGACTGACCAAAGTCTCCATCTTCAGGAACTCAGACGAGATCAGGATGGAGATCACGTTACTGGGCTCTGCAACAGACCAAACACCATGAGCCCAAGTGTGACGCAGACACAGAAAACCGCACGTCTTCACACTGAATTCATGAAGTTATGAAGACGTGAAGACACTAAACTCACTCTCTCAGCATCGTTTTTATTACACATTTTCTGTCATTTTGGATCAGCATTGATAAATCGGCAGACGCAATAATCAACATCGCAACCAGCAACCAGCAATATTCGTCCAACAACAAATGGACATGTTCGTTTGACTATCTTTGAAGTTGTCGTGTCAGAAAAGTACGTTCACGCGACTGCACCGCATTTCACACGTGGCAAAAAATAGCCAAGATTTACAGTGTTAAAAACTCCCAGGTAAGGTGTCACGATTATTGATTAAACTAACAATCCTGACTATTTTAGAAAACATCCGCAAATTTAAAAAGGGCAATATATTTTTTTAATTGATTTTTTGACGAAATGATAATAGGGGATATCAATATGTTGTCCAAAAAATGAACCTAAATGTAAATAACCTTTTTAATCTGGCGGTTTTAGTCACATTTAACTTTCATTTAGTCTTTCAGAAAGCTCAAACTTGAGGAACAGTCACATGTCAGGCCTCGGGGATGAAAGAAAAGGTTTCACAGTTTGTTTTTAGTCCCAGTAATCGTGAATAATCGTTAAATCGCGGTGTCTTTTCTCACAATAATCGCCGCGCTAACGTTTCAAACGGCGACATCGCTCGTGACAACCACTGCAGTTGCTTCATTCGACAGACAGGGGGCAACTAAAACCGAGTTGGCAAATAAAGACGGTCATGTAAACACGCAAACGGTCCTTTTTCATACCCAGCCGCGGCTTGTCTTTGGCGCCTTCTCCGCCCGAGTTCCGGCGCACGTAGTTCATGAGCCAGTCGAAGATCTGGATGTCGCAGTGCACGGAGATGTCCACCTCGTCCCAGCGCTGCGCGTCCACCGACAGGTACTCGGAGAAGTACCGCATCTCCTTCACCAGCAGCTCCCGCGGGCACGTGAAGTCCTGCTTCAGGCTCTTGGTCTCGTCGCACACGTGGATCACCATGTTCGGACTGGCGACGGAAAAGCTTCACGTCACTTTAGGGACAGTGCACGATAGGCTTTAAAGCGCCCCCTACAGGTCGGACGGCTCGTTGAACTAAAACGCAGTTAAGATAATTATATTTTCAATTTTGCCCAAAAAATTATTCAAAATGTATCTCAGAAAAGCACTTTTTTTAGGTTTATAATTTCACGTCCTGTTTGTAATCGATGACATCACACAAGGAAATGACCCAGTAAACACATCACACATTTTATTTGACAAATAAAAATATATGAGAGCGACTTTATTTTGTTTAATTCATGTTTAGAGAGTCAAAAAAAGCTCGATTGGTGTAAAACTATAATTTATAAGTACAACAGATATAAATACACCAAAATTAGAACCTTGTAAAAAAAAAAACTGTCATAGGCACTTTAACTTTAGAATTCCAATTTTTTTTATGATTTTCTCATTTTTATGCGATTCTGGCTTTTGCATTCAGAAAAATAGATTTTATTCATCTGGTCACAGACTAATGGAACAGTGCTGTATTGCTTTTGTTTTGTGCCAATAATAGTCAATAATCGTGATATTTCTTCTCAAAACAATCGTATGACAACTCAAATTTGATACTGCAATAATCAATATTGACAAAAATTAACATTGTTTTTATCTGTAAAATATTAAGTTTCAAGTAAATCCAACAGAAATGTGCTGAAGCATGACTTAAAATTCAATATTTTTATTAGACAAATGTAAACTATCAAAAGAATTAATCAGAAAAGTGCAAAAATATAAAATAAAAACATAAAAATTTGAAAGTTTACAACATAACTTCAATTATTTGTAATTAACTATTTTTCTAGCACTTTTTGTTTTTTACTATTAAAGGATAAACTTGATACAAAATTTTTGATTTTTTTTGTAATTTTTTTGTGTAAATTTTTTTGTGTGTACATTTTTTTGTTTTGTTTTTTCGGGGGGGATGTTCTAATTTTTTTTTTGGGGGGGGGGGTTGTAATTATCATTCTCATTTCATTTAAATTTTTGACGTTTTAAACAAAACAGGCCAGAGCGCTAGTTATTCAAATTTTTGCACATCTTCAAAACAACAATTCACGATTTCCTCTCAAACTCGATAAATCGTGTTTTTTTCCCCCGCATTTTCCCCTCTCGCTCCTTTCGCCACCGTTTCTCTGCCGTACAAACCAAAACACACTAGAGCTGCAACGATTACTCGAATAAATCGAATAATTCGATTTTTACAAAAAAAAGACTTCCGATTATATTATTATATTGCTTCGATGATGATTCGTTTAAATTTAACATATTTAATCAAAAAACAGGTGAATCTGTGAGCGTCGCGCGGAAACAATTGGTGGCGCTTTTGTTTCACACGGAGCTTGTTCCGCGCTCTGTGACGAAGGCGCGCAACAGGAAGTGAGCGGCGCGTTTAAACACGTGTACACGAGTGCGACTGGGAAGAGTTTTTTGATGAAAGAGCCATGGATCTATTATAATAATCCCCGAGCTGCAACTCTCAACACCGCACCTAGCTCCGCCCACCCCAGCCCCCGTGCCTATCGACACGCCACTCTCGCGGACGCCCCCGCTGCTCCCCCACTCAACAAACTCTGCTTCCCAGTCACAGTCGTACTTTTAAACAGCCAATGCACATGGAAACAGCACGAGGACCGCGGTTATGTTAGAATAATGTGTTGTGAAACAGAAAGTACGAGACGCGGAGCCAAAGTGACCGGCACAAGAGCCAAAACACCAGGACCACCGGGACCACCAGGACCACCGGTCCCACCCAACATAACGTTTAACAAATGTCTTATTTTAAGTGATGTGACAGAGCTACTGTAACTGTTTAATTAAGTTAATTAGTCCTTTATATATATTCTTTCTATACAAACAGAACAATTTGGACTGAAGTGAAATGTTGCTGTTTTGGGGACAAATTCAAATGAAATTAAGAATAAAATGTGTTTATTTTAAGCAGAAATTCCTTATTTTGTATTTGTTTGTTACTATGAGCTATAACGCTTATCTAAACGTTTATCTAAAAAATTATTTAATATGTGTTTAAATGGTTTACTGAATGTACCAAAAAATTAACCGATTACTTGATTAATCGAAGAAAAGAATCGATAGATTACTCGATTACTAAAATAATCATTAGCTGCAGCCCTAAAACACACACACACACACACACACACACACACACACACACACACACACACTCACTTCTTTTGGCCTCTGCGGTTTCCCGTCCTCCTCGATGGTCACGCGCTTCTCCTTCTTCTCCGCGGCGCAGACCCTCCCGGAGAGAGCGACGGTTTGCGCCCCGCTGTCGTGCCCAGAATCGCGGCGGCGCAAAAGTCATTTCAAATTGTGCCAAAAACAAACATATTCACGCCAAAATATGAATTTAACAGGGACAAAATGGAGTCGAAATCAAGCTAAAGATCTAGTTTGTTGCTTTATCGATTATCGCGAGAGGCCAATTCGTGAAGACGCTGCTGAATGTTCCACAGTATGGCATTATGCTCGGTTTACTGCAGTGAGTTGTCGACACAAACTAAACAAAAGCGCTCTCCCGATTAAACTCAAAAGCGTGATTATTTCGAAGTATCGACGAGCCCCCCGCCCCCGACCGATATCACTGCCGATATGTAAAAAGTATAATAAGTGTTTCGGGCTCTGTTCGTTTTTGCTGTTATTCTGCCTCTTAAAGCGCCCCCTACAGGTCGGACGACTCATTGAGCTAAATCGCAGTAAAGATAAATATATTTTGAATTGTTGTCACAGAAGAGCAAATTTTTTAGGTTTATAATTTCACTTCCTGTTTGTAATTGATGACATCACGCTAGGAAATTACCCAGCAACCACTGGGCCAAAACTCATCTAATGTCACAGTATTTGAATTTGACAAATACAAATATATGAGAGCGACTTTATTTTGTTGAATTCATGTTTAGAGTCAAAAAAGTTGTTTCTTTTGTGTAAATTCTGCATAAACTTTGACTGGAATGAGTGTCCCTGCTGTGATGTCACTTCCTGTCATTGTCTACAGAACGTTTCCTCCACAAATACCTGCTCGATTGGTGTAAAACTATCATTTATATGTACAACAACAGGTATAAATAAGTAAATAAAAGTTTAAAAATAGAAAATCGTGAAAACCTGTCACAGAGTTTGTTCACGCGACACTCTTTTTTGCACTTTGTGACAAAACGTTACAGAAAGAACGCAGAAAACGTGATTCAGTCGAGCCCTGGCACTGTACTTTTGACACAAATCTCCACGGAAACCACCACCAGGCCACATTATGGGCCGGCTCTGTGGAGAGGCGACGCCAGTCACAGTAAGAACGCTTTTCAAGGTTCAGCAATAAAAAAAGACTTTGGAATCACTTTAGAATAAGGCAGAGAGACAAAGTATTTATACATATTTATTAATCATTGACAAACAAATCATTTACAAGGATTATTAGTGTTATTGATTATTATTGATTATTTTTGTTTGTCATTTATTACTAAACATGTATAAATATGTTTAGATATGCCTTATTCTAAAGTGTTACCTATACTTTTAATCAAAAATATGCAACAGATAATGCCATACTGTGAATCATTCGAGGCAACGCAACAGCATCTCCATGGAGACGAGCAGAAAAGTTCCGCAGTCCACCTTTAAACAACGCCTGAAAGTCACTAGTCGTTTCACCAAAGATTCACCGTGAACAACAAGAAAATCCGACCTGTGTTTGCGCTCTGGTCCTCGGCTCCGCCCGGCGTCGCCACGGCGTCGGCCGACGGACCCGTGCCCTCGGTCGCGTCGGCGTCGCGCTCGTTGTCCAAATGCGGGAACGTCTTCAGCTCCTCGAACCTCAAGGCGCACTGGGGGAAGTGCAGCGGTTTAGGGGGGAAACGTGTCGCGTGCAATTAAGACCGGACTAATATAACGATGGAAAAAATTACCTCTGGACTCAACTTAAAAATAGACAATAACAAAAAAAGCAAAACCCTATGTCCCCTAATAAAAATGAAAAAAATGGGACAATTATTCAGATTTTAATTTGCGCTCATATTTTTTTTCTTCTTTTAGTTATTATTTATCTTGCCTGATGTTTGACCGGGTCCAGCTCATTCTCTGTGTTTTTTGTGGAGGTTTTTACTCTTTATGTTGTTGTTGTTGTTGTTCTGTTTTTATTTATTTATGTTCTAAATAAAAAAGAAAATTGCCCCAAAAATAAACTACAGCAAAATCCTGTGTCCCCAAATAAAAATACAAAAATGGAAAAAATTAGACAAGGGATTTGTCTTCAGATGGTGGGATTTTCCCCTACCTCTTAGAGTGGCGGAATGTTGGCGATGTCGCGGAATGTTGGTGCTGTGTTCGACAGCGCCACCTTGAGCAAAAATGAGAGGCGTCAACTTTGGCCGGTCCTCGCGTGCCGTAGAAAAACGCCTTACATGTCACGGCCGAAGGTATTGACCTACTGAGCGCAAATTTCACTCACTAATGCGTTTTTATGCCCTGATTGTAAATAATTGATACCCATATAACCATTTTTTTTTCTGTCGCGCCCCCTAATTTTTTGAAAAGTCAACATTGTCTGAAATTCAGGGGTTATATTCTCCTCAGGACGCCAGGATAAATGCATTACAGATATTGTGTATTTTTCACTATTGGCCAGCAGGGGCGCAATTAATGCTCACAAAAACATACAAATAATTCTGGCGCAAACACGCTTCATCTGATTGGGGTGAAATTTTGATTATTTGAACACCTCCCAACACTGATTACAATAACATGTCAATCATTATGATTGGTGCTCAAACGCCACCTACAGGAATGCATAAACATTACTTTGATTTTTATTAGCGAAATCTGCAGAGCATTCCTTGATTCCTTGCATTCCTTGACCCTAAAAGTCCATCAGACCTATGCCCCATTTTGTACAGTTTGGCCTCTAGGGCCCTCCACACCAAATAATACAAAACAGACTTAAATACACACTAAACATTAGCACAAATGCACCAAAGTTGTCAGAGTGAACTAAATTCATTGAAATGTCAATCTCATAACAATAATTTTCTGGCTGCTCAAATAAAGGCTGTGCAGCGCCCCCACCAAAGAAGAAGAAGAATGTCTAAAGAATCAAGTCTAAAGAATCAAGTCTAAAGAAGTCTTCCGTTGATTTGCTCAAAGTTGACTGTTCATTAATGACAAGGTAAGACATGGCTTTTGTTCCGCATACATTTATGGGAGTTTATGTACTGCAAATGATGCTCTGTATGCTGAGGCCATGTGCACACGTGTTCAGCACCGTTTTCAAGAGCGTAATCCCCCCGTTCCGTGTGGACGACAGCTCAACCCGTAGAACTTACATGTTTTATCAGATACGTGTGGACATGGCCTCAGTCTGCCGGTGGTTTGCTCAAAGTTGACTGTTAATGACAAGGTAAAGATGTGGGTTTTGTCCTGTATAAATGTATCAGAAAAGGTTTATTGCCATTGTCAATGAACAGAATCCACAAACACAGGAGCTTGTTTTGGCGTGAAGGTGCAACATTAAAAAAACTGTTCAATAATAAAAACATGTATGAAATCAAATCATGGGAGTTTATGTACTGCAAATGACACTGTGCTGAATGTGAGCTAACGTTAGCTCAACATGTGAAAGAGCGTTTCCCTTTGGCGTCACTACTGCGCAGCGCGATTTGAAAAGTAACTTGAGCTTACAACATTGCATGGGTGGGCAAAACTAACACGTCACTGGAAGCAGTCATTTGAGTACTTTTAACACGTCCCCCCAACTCTGTTTAAGAGTCGTTATTTCACATGTGTTAAAAGTACTTTTGTTACTGTGGGTGGTGACGTGTATTTAGTTAGTCAGGTTTGAATACTTGTAATTAGCTGGCTAATCTATTCTTTTGTTCTTCTGTTCTACATGTCATACCTGCTCTATTCCACTGGGTAAGTACACTAGATAGTGCATCTACTGTCAATCTATACCATTAACATCTTGGTTGTGAAAAGTATAAAAACCAAACATGCCACGAAAGTCCAAGCGCTCCGTGTCTGCGTCTCAGAGGTGGAAAACAGAGAAACAAGATGAACCTGCAA
This sequence comes from Chaenogobius annularis, assembly GCA_015082035.1. Classification (NCBI taxonomy): domain Eukaryota; kingdom Metazoa; phylum Chordata; class Actinopteri; order Gobiiformes; family Gobiidae; genus Chaenogobius; species Chaenogobius annularis. The sequence goes on from BJKM01000783.1 coordinate 21,306, forward strand.
CAAAAGTGACGGTCATATCTCCAGACACCAGTGACGAGCCATCAGCTGATCCATGTCGTCAAAGAATGGTAACAAAGGACCTTCTCGCACAAAGCCCTGTCCCAGCTGAAGACACGGCTGATGTAAACGCCCACTCATGTAGAACTTCAAGTCCAGTTCAAGTGAAGACTCATGTAAACGTCCTCAAAGGTGTCGCCAGCATTCAGTCTGAACGAGAGGAAGTTTGGGTCAAACAGGCAGTTGGTGCAAACCCTGTTCCTGTGCGAGAGGAGGAGGTGTCGTCGATGCAAGAGGAGGAGGTGTCGTCGGTGCAAGAGGAGGCGGCGCCGGCGCGAGAGGAGGAGGCGCCGGCGCGAGAGGAGGCGTCGTCGGCGCGAGAGGAGGAGGAGGAGCGTCGGCGCGAGAGGAGGAGGAGGCGTCGGCGCGAGAGGAGGAGGAGGCGTCGGCGCGAGAGGAGGAGGAGGCGTCGGCGCGAGAGGAGGAGGAGGCGTCGGCGCGAGAGGAGGCGTCAGTGTTAGCATCTTATTCTCACAAATCAGCTAAATATGGACGGAGAAAGAACAATATTTCAGGTCCTCATGACACGATCTTGAAGAAGTTGCCAAAAGATCAAAGGAGGAAATATGCGCGAAGGCTGGCAAGACATTCGCTCAGAGTTCCTGCGTCGTCAGAGTGACGGGGAATATAAAATGGAAAATAGTGGCAGGCACAGGTACTGTTCCTGTGTTTTTATTTTTTCATTGCACTATTTTCCATTTTGTTCCCGTGTTTCGATGGTTCGCACATGTCGCATTTCTTGTCCGATTTTCGTCATTCGAAGTTGAGTTTGAAGATCTTTCTCGTGTGATTTCTCCTTCTGCTTTCGGAATTCCTCGGTCTGGTCATTTTTTCGGGATTCGTCTTCAAATTTGTCTCTCAGAGTGGCGGAATGTTGGCGGCGTCGCGGCGTGTTGGTGCTGGGTGACATCGTCGTCATGGCAACTGTACAGAATATGTCTTGGCCTTCTCCAGGACAGAAATGCGGTTTCCCAAACAGTCTGCCATTGCAACGTTTCTAGTTCTTTTTGACTCCTTTCCTCGCTTTATGTTCGACCGGGTCCAGCTCGGTCTTTGTGTTTTTTGTGGAGGTTTTTCTGTTGTTATGTTTTTATTTATGCATGTTGAAAAAGATTCAGCTGTAGTCATCTGGACTTGTTTCACCGAGTCTTTTTTCTACAATGGAACACTCCTGGACGAATGAGCGATTAAATCAACATTTAGTATGTTCTAATTTTTTTTTTTAAAGGCACTAAAAAAAATGTGCGAAACCCTGTGTCCCCAAATAAAAACAAAAATCAGGATTACTCACGCTTTTTGAGACTGTGACCGAATCGAGAAGGTTTGGAGTACGTTTTTTGGGGGTTATTTCTATGTAAAAAGGCAGATTAAAAGATTCACAAAATGACATACATACATATACATAAATAAAGCTTCCGAGTACGCGTTTCTGCATTAATGGTTGTTTTCTGCATGAACACCGGTGCAGTTGTAGTTTTTTAACTGCAATTGTAGTCTTTTGACTGCAGTTTGCCTCATGTACATAAAGATTCTTGTTGCTATTGAACATTTTTGCCACTAATCGACTTTCTAAAAAACAAAATGACGATAAATGTGACTTAAATGTGATTTTTTTTTTAAAAGTTGTTTACATTTAGGTCTATTTTTTAGACGATGGATTGAATAAAAAATGACTTATTTTGTTTCGGTCGCTGCATTTTAATTGATGCAAAAAGAGATGATGGAAATTCAATCAAACGAATGAAATACTTGAACAAAGTCTAGAACCAAACTGGAGTAAAAAGTGACACAAAAAGAGTGAAACAAGTTTGTTAATTTTAAGAATAAAATGGGTTTCAGAATGATGAGAAATTAGCACCGTCTATAACAAAATATTGTATAATTTAAGGACTTTTTTACCAATTAAAACGACATATTTAACAGGAAGGTGAAGCCCAATAAACGATGAATATCACAGATTATTATCATCGAGTCAGATGTACTTTACCTCCTTTGGCGTGAACCCCGGCACCAGTTTGGCCACGTTGTCCCAGTTGACGGGCGGAGGAACCCCCCACAGAGACCCCAGAACCATGTCCAGAACCAGGACGTTGTTATCGTACGGGAAGTTGTTGTTGTCTGCGCTGAAGCGGCTCATTTCTGCGTCACACAAAAGACATTCAGCCTACGTCAGGACAGTTCTTCACATTTTTGTTTCATATTGCTCACGATATTCTACAATTGTTTACATTTGACCGACGCTTAAAATGAAATACGATTTCAGTCATCAAAAAAAAAAAAAAGGGAAAATGTCAAAAGCTTTGCAAAATCAACACCAAAAATTACACCAAAAAAATGACTTGTTGCGATGTATCGATACAGCAGCCCACGATATCGATACTGTATCACCAAAACAAATGGATATTTTAATATTTTGGCACGCCCCAACCAAATATCATGAGGTATTTTCAGTAAATAAATCCAAAATTAAAGTCCACAAGTTGATAAAACGATCCAGATCAAAATCTACAGATAAACATTTTACTCCAGAAATATAAATCCATGTGATAAAATCTACAGCTGCAAAAAATTTATTTGGGTAATTGACTTAAAAAACTATTATCTGTTGTACTTTATATAAATTATTAACCAAATAAAAGGTGTAACTATGGCGACTGAAGGCTTCGAGATCGAGAATATTTACTAGTAAAAAGTGTGTTATTGATGACAATCTGACATATACGTATCGGCAATAATGATAAAACAAGTTATTAGTCGACACGTTTATTCTGATTAGTTATTGCAGCCGTATTATTAATTATCCAGATATTTACCCTAAAAATGTGTAGTGCAACAACATTTTACCTGTCTCCATAAAAAAAACACCACATGATGGCATCTGGAAAAGAAAATAGAATAAAACAAAAAAGAATAAAATAAAATAGAATACAAGATAAACTTATTCATCCATTCATTTTCTAAAATAAAAGAAAAAGAAAATAAATATTTCAAAATAGATAATAATAATAATAATAATAATAATAATAATAATAATAATAATAATAATAATAATAATAATAATTGTATTAGTACCTATTTCCCCAATTATTATTTTAAGTTTGGCAATGATTACACCTTTTTGAAATTTAAATCTCGTTTAATACGTCTTAAATAAATGTTTTTCGAGTTCACCCATAAATGTTTAATGACAGGTGGTCTACTGGAGGTCACCCACCGAAGCGAGCAGCCTGACAGTCCGGACAGTCCAGACACAAATACACAGCTCAAGTCCGAACACAAATGTGGAAAACGCGTCCTCGGATCCAGCCTGTCCCGCAACAACCCGCGGTGCACAAAACTCCGGGGCGCTGACGCAGAGGCAGGCCGAGTCATGAAGCCCCCATCCCGGGCACAATCTGCGACATCCCCCGCTGCAGAGCCCGACTACACCTGCTGCTTTCGGGGGAAATTGTTTGAAAATGTGTAAATAAGTGTGTGGTATTTGCCGGCATACTTGCTGTGAGCCTGGAGTGCGGTTCCTCTAGCGTCCAGCGGAGTTTTGAGTCATTTTGTGGCGTGATGAATGAAGGCGACGCGGCGTTTCTTCCCCGCGGCGGATGCTAACGCTAGCGCTAATGCTAACAGCTGCAGCTAACTTTGCGGGACAGGCGCGGCCGCGTTCACGGAACACCGCGGAAAACACGGCGTTTTTATTTCTATCACAATTCTCGGTGGCAACACAATATTACATTTGAGAATCTGATGTGTCAAAGGTTAACGCAAACTGATAAGTAAATTATATTTGTGGTTGTCAAGTGTTGTTACGCAAAGAAATAACCAGAAAGGATTGACGTATTAGGATTCCAAAGCGAGTGTGGAATTTACACATTTCGGAGGGGGAAAAATGTCGAATGCAACAAAAATAAACTACGTAAAATAGACTTTAATAAATTAAAAAAAAAGAAAATAAATTACGTCGATATTATGAGGATCAAGTAAAATAGTGAGTGAAACAAAATTAATATTTCGTCGCGTTTGCTCAAGTTGTGCATCAGAGTCCCGTTGCTAAGTAACAGTGGGCGTTAACCGCTCGAACTTCCGCCTAAAAAAACCACAACAGAAATCGATCATACTTAATACCATAAAAAATATCATATGGCCATTTTAACAGTTTATAACAATGGTCTTTTTAAGTATAGGTCTAACTACAAATAAATGTTTAGGTTTTCGACTGTAGTTTTCAGAAGTGTCCAGGTGACACTTTTCTACAATGGAACACACAGACTACCTTAAACATAAAACTAACCACTCATGTACATCCTCTTGATATTTATATTTAAGAAAAATGATGGAAGGAGACCAAAGATCTTAAATACTTTTATTTATTCTCAAAATATATTATTACTATTTACAAATTTGCTTAACCGTGGAGAAATGTGTGTCCAATTGCTCTGCTCATTTTTTCTTGTTTATGTCGATCAAAATTCAACCAAAACAACTGCACAGAATAGAATGAGTCATCAAAATTTGCTGTAAAAGGGACGGAGTCATTCTTTTGCAAAGCAGTTGGAAATATAAGACGAAATACAGAAACATCTCATGAACAAACGTGATGTTACAGTCTTAAAATTACACTCATTTATATGACATCAATCAGGCGTAACATTATAACCACTTTGCTAATATGTAATCCTTTACAAACACATGAAATAAGCAAAATGTACAACTTGACCCTTCACCATTCAACCGGCCAATCAGGGGCAAAAGTCATGTTAAAATGCAGATGTTTGTGTTTAGTCACAAATAGAACTCAGATTAAACATTTGTGAATTCGCCGTTCAGATATTTCATCGTGACACTGTCTTTAATCGACCGTTGACAAAAGGTGCACTACATAAAAGGTCCGCCGCTCGCTTGTCTGGTCCGGGGGCAAAGGTCACATGGTCTCATGTGTGGAATCCTCACGCCAAAGCGTACAAAACACAAACCGGCACACGTACACGAATGGCATGAACCTTGTCATAATGTTAGGCCTGATTCATCCAGATTCACCCTCGTCATAACTCGTCCCGTTCGTTTATTACAGAGAGACTCGAGCTGGGCGCCTCTCCGTAGACCTCCTCCAGCAGCTCCGGTGTTGGTTGGACTTGGATCGCGGTCGGGCCCGGGTTTAGGCTGGTGGCGGGAGCAGTGGGCGCGTTCATCTGCTGCTGAGCGCTCGTCTGCTGCTGAGCGCTCGCCTGCTGCTGAGCGCTCGCCTGCTGCTGAGCGCTCGCCTGCTGCTGAGCGCTCGCCTGCTGCTGAGCGCTCGTCTGCTGCTGAGCCTCCATCTCGGCCCGTCTGCGGCCTCTGCGTTTGCCCAGGACTTTGACGTAGTTGGCGGGAACGAGCCCCGTGGTCTGACCGTCCGAACTGGCCAACAACCAGCCGCGCACCCGGGGCTGGAGCTCTGGAAACGGGAGGGGAAAAAAAACTACCCTTTAGTTACATCCGTACAGGACTATAGACTCACATCATTGATTACATTTATTGTATGTTAGCATTAGCATAGAGCAGCCTCGTTTCTGCGTTGTTCTACAGACTACATTCATGCGCTTAGTAATTTATTGAAAAGTTGTGTTTTATTTAGCAAATTAACAGAAAAAGTAGCACACGTTTTTTGCTCTTCTGACGCCACGAAATTGTAACTATTGAAATTGTGACCCTTGTGTCGAGACAGGAAGAGAATTATGACGGAACCCCAGGCTTTTGAAGAACTGAACTATTCTCTCCTACGGAACCACAGTCGTACGAAGTGGCGCATTTGTCTTCTACCTTTCGGCGCCAGGTTGAGCATGTCTCCCGCTCGCACAGAGATTTCCTCCTCCGACGCCGCGCTGAAGTCGAACTCTGCTCTCGCCACCACATGGTCGTCCTCTCCGCTCGCCCAGTCGAGGTCTACTGTAAACAGGAACAGAACAGGATCATCACGACCCGCGACCGCCGGCTCGAGTCTTTCACTGTAACTGACGACACTGTACCTGTCGTCACGGCGTCGCCTGCCGAGCTCAGAAGTTTCCAGATGAGGTACGGCCCGCCCAGAACCACCGCGAAAAACAAGAAAATGGGCCAAGACTTGACGGACTGCTCCTCCGCGGCGCCTCCGGAGGTCACCAACGCGTCGCTAGCGCTTTCCAGCCACAGGTCGTCCGCCTCAGAGTCCGTTCTCCTTCCCAAAATCCGTTGCAACCGTCTGTACAAGTACCTCAAAGTCCTCACCAGCGCGAAAGCAGATAAAACGCGCGTTAGGTGCGCGCGCAGCCGAGTGAAGTGGTTCGCCACGTCGAGAACGGCCCTGAAACTGTTATAAACGGCGGAAAACGTGGCGTCCAGCATCATGCTAACCGACGCGAACGCATGGACGATGCTCTCGATCGACTGGAACGCGCCTCTGCTGCTCTCCTCCGCCTGCTGGACGAAGCGACTCGGTGCGACGTCGTCAGAGTGCGGCAGGACTCGCCCGTGTCCGTATCCGCCGACGCCGTAGCCCGCGCCATAGCCCGAGCCGTAGCCCGAGCCGTAGCCCGAGCCGTAGCCGTAGGGAGAGTAGCCGGGTGCGTAGAGAGAGCTGGAGCCGTAGAGGGAGCTGGAGCCGTAGGGGGCGCCGTAGGAGGAGTACGGCGGGCGGAAGGTCTGCTGAACGGGTCGCGGTGGCAGCGGGGGAGCCATGCGCGTGAGGACGGGTGGTCCGGGCGCCGAGGACGAGGGCGGCGAGGCGACGAAGTCTGTAGATCTGAAAATAAATAAATAGGTCATTATAAAACCAATCAAAGTATTCACGTAGGGCTGCAACAAGTTAACCGATTAATCGCAACTACCCGATTGTGTAAATAATCGTCAACTAATTTAGTAATCGACAAATGGTTAATTTGTCTAAACAGAGGTTCCAAAGGATGCTGAAACTGAGCTGCAAGTGCCTGAAAATGACACGGGCAGAGAGTAAACCGAGTGTATTTGATGAAAACACTCTTTTGCTCATGAATGTGCTCCGCCAGGATCATCAAACGTAACGTAAATTCAGTGAAAACATCTTAACCTTAATTCTCGTGACACCGAACGTGACACCGCAGTTCTCTTGTAGCTTTGTGATTATTAAACATGTGGGTGAGTTTGGAGTTCAAATGTAATGTCATGAATTGGGGAAAATGGGCTAAATCTGACCAAAAATGATCAGTTTTTCTGGATTCTAAATCGGTATCGGCCATGAAAAAACAAAAAAAAGGTATTGGTCGAGCTCTTGGCTGGAGACCAAACCAAGAAAACGGGGAAAAAAGATTTTACTTAACGTGTAGGACTGTCAAAAGTATCGGAAATCAGATGCTAATCAATGCTAAAGCTAGCATCGAAACTAGCAAAAAACACAGACAAAACGTGATATTTTCTGAACAGTTTTAGAACGATCTTAGTGTCGAAATCGAGAGTGAACACGATTAAAAATGTGCACTATGTAACTTTTCACCTGCAACGATTAGAATAACGACGAGAATGATCGTGACTGGTCGACTATTAAAATAATCGTCATGTTTTTAGAGTCAAAATGTCCGTCAATTTCATATTTCCATCATTAATACAATAAATACGTAATTATTCTGTGCCTACAAGCCTCCAGTCTCCATATTTCGATTTAGTTTAAATTAATCGACTGACGGCTCACTTATCGACTAATCGTCATGGAGATTTTATTTATTTGCCTTAAAGTTTTCTATAGTTTTTAAAGTCCTAAACACTCTGCAGAAGTCAGAGTAGAACCAAGAAAACCTAAGAAAAACCTGAATTATGTTGATATTTTATGATTTTTGAATTGAAAAGAACTCAACAAAACCAGGCCAAAGTTGGCTAAAGTTAATTATTGGCAAAGTGTGTAAGCATTCAAATGGTTATGAAATCAGCAATGGGTTTAAAACATATCCAGCAGCAAATAGTAATGTATTTCAACCACGTCATTTGTTTAATGGTAAAGATTTGTGCCGTTTTTAAACAGCGCGTGCATAAGATTAGCATTAGCATTAGCGTTAGCATTAGCAGAACCGCAACATGTAGGACAAAATGCTACAAATAAGGGCACTTCTAGCATTAAAATAAGTCTGTACCTGTAGTTTACGGGTGCAGCCATCGTCCCGGGGATTCGTCGCTCCCACGGTTTCTGTGGAGCCCGTGGATCCATGACAAAAAGCTCAAATAAGTCCCCAAAAAAGGAAAACAAATGCAGGATCCGAGTCGAGTTTGGACCGTAGCCTCCGCGCGACTTCAGGGACGGAGCGGAAGTTTGAAAGCTCCGTAAATGTTAATGTCACGAAATAATGTCACGAAATCTATAACAAAAAACACAAATTAACAGTAAATCAACAAATACCAGTTTTAATTACCTTATTCAAATAATTGAGAGAAATAAAAGCACGCCTATACATATTATAAACCTTTTTTAAATTATTTTGAAATTCTTCGTCTGTCATTTGTTTAGTTCATTTCAATGTGTATTTGAAAAGTAAAACAATTGTTGCCCACCCTTTCTAGTGGTCTTTATATTTATCAAGTAAAGCTTAGGCCGATCAAATAAGTATTTTCCTGTGCTCCTGAAGTAGCGTGGTGGAGTATCGCAGTGTTTGAGACCGTCCAGCAGAGGTCAATGTTTTGCAGAAAAATGGTCTGACAAAGTTAGAGGAGAATAACACGACTGACGTATGAGAATGGCTGACAGTGTGAATTATACACATGTTAGGCCTCCTGGGCCCACATTAACGTTACATGTATTTTAACTTAAGCATATTCTATTTACCATCAGATGAAGTAGTGAATGAGCGACTGCGTAATAAAGCAGTCACTATTTGTTCTTGCAGTTTATTATTATTATTATTATCATTATTATTATTAGGCCCGAGCACCACAAAGGGCCTATTAATTCCGGGGCCTATACAATATTGGGTGTAAAATCAAATAAAACATATGCTGAGTGCAATTGTAACAAAACAATAATGGAAAAAACACAACAAATAAATTATACATAATAATTGAACCTTGTTGAACCTACCTACATAATTCCCTTCAACACATTCATGTATTTGGGGTATGTTAGACCTACTTTATACATGCTCAAACTTTGCTGAAATATAAAAGTAAAATATATGAAAGTGTCATGTTCTATTGTTCTCGGCCTTTAAACTTGCTCTCGAGCGCTTAATGAGTAAAGAATGTACGAACAGGCGAACGTTCATCATTTTCAGGCCCGAGTCGTGTGGAATCTTCTTCTTCTTCTGTCTATTTAGAAGACGTTTCACCACATTTTGAACAGTTAAAAACGTATATCTGTTCAAACTTCAACTCTCATGACGTTTCGATGTCGGGAAATATTTCTCACAGATGGAACAGCGTTTTTACGTTTGTTTTTTTCTGTGAACTTTCAAAAAAAAGCCAAACTGCAGCTGCGATTTGTCCAGAAAACAATATTAAACTGACTTAAATAAATAAGCAGAAATAATGTAAATAATATGCAAAATAAAGACAAACAAAAATAACTAGCAAAAAATAAATGATTAAAATAAATTCTTAACTAACCGAGGACAAACACCATCAAAGAAAATGTAATGTCACAGGTTGAACAGCTGTAAGGTCTCTGGGTGGAAAATGACTTATTACAGATTGATTAGCTGAAAGGTCTCTGGGTGGAAAACTACTTATTACAGGTTGAACAGCTGTAAGGTCTCTGGGTGGAAAATGACTTATTACAGATTGAACAGCTGTAAGGTCTCTGGGTGGAAAATTACTTATTACAGGTTGAACAGCTGTAAGGTCTATGGGTGGGAAATGACTTATTGCAGGTTGAACAGCTGTAAGGTCTCTGGGTGGAAAATGACTTATCACAGATTGAACAGCTGTAAGGTCTGTGTGGAAAATGACGTATTACAGATTGAACAGCTGTAAGGTCTCTGGCTGGAAAATGACTTATTACAGATTGAACAGCTGTAAGGTCTGTGTGGAAAATGACGTATTACAGATTGAACAGCTGTAAGGTCTTTGGCTGGAAAATGACTTATTACAGATTGAACAGCTGTAAGGTCTGGGTGGAAAATGACTTATTACAGATTGAACAGCTGTAAGGTCTCTGGGTGGAAAATGACTTATTACAGATTGAACAGCTGTAAGGTCTCTTAGTTCATTGGGGCTGGTACAGATACAGATGGGAACAGCTGAATGTTTTCCCCCCTAGTGTGGATTCTTCTGCGGGTGTTCCAGATCAGGGGTCCGCAACCATCTGCTACGGGGCCCCCATAGTCTATATACATGTCCCTGTGTTTTATATGAAACTATGGAGCCAATTGAGTTCATAAATATCAAACAGTTGTATTAAGACACTAAAAAACATGCATAAAAGAAGTGTTGTACACATTTCGGTCACAGGTTGAACAGCCGTAAGGTCTCTCTCCTGTGTGTATGTTCTCATGGTATTTCAGTCCATTGAGGCTGGTAAAGTCTTTTACAGGTAGAACAGCTGAATGGTTCACACTGTTTATAAATGACTGATGTTGTATGAACTGGTTCACAGCCGAGAGGCGCTCAACTACTCGCTGACAATTTGGACAAAGTACTCAGAAATGTTTCCAGATTCATAATATTATTACAGGACTTTAAAAAGAAGCCAATATGTTGTTCAGTTGTGCATTAGTGAGGCACAGCTCGATGTCGAAGTGCACGAGGTGGACATGAACCTCTCACACAATCATCACAATCATCTTTATTTATAGAGCACTCTTGAAATCACTTCTACGACGCACAGGGGGCCAGCAGAGGCTAAAACAGGAGTTAAAGCCAGTGAGGGGAGCCGGTCTGGTGTCCCCCTGTACATAAGCTCACATTATATTCATGACACTTCTTCTCTGTGCCCAGTCCTGTTCTTAAGTAAAGCTTTTAGCATCAATCACCAGAGTTTACATGCAACAGGCGCGCAACACCCCCGGGCCGACAGGGGGCGCCGCAAAGTGCGTACATTTCCGACCGAAGTGGCTGCATGGACGTGCGGCTCCGTGGGTCTCTGACAGGTCCATGAGGGGCTTCAGAGGCTCGCGGCTGAGCGGGACATGGACCACGTGACGAACGTCGTGTTGTTTTCTTTTGTGCAACAACTTGTAACTTCCGCTCTGGTGGTCCAGCAGCTCCTGCAGGAGGAGCACGTGCTGCTGGAGGCGCTGGAGGAGGCGCAAAGGGAGAACGCGCAGCAGGAGGCGCTGGTGCTGATGCTGGCGCCGCGGACGCTGTTTGCGCCGCGCGCGCCCCGGTCACTGTGGATGCGGGTTCGGAGCAAGGACTGGTGGGAGAGGGTGGTCCTGAAGGACTTCACGGACTCGGAATGGCTGGAGAACTTCCGCATGACACGCGGGTCTTTTGTAAAGCTGTGCGTCCTGATGGAGGACGTGCTCAGCCCTGAACCCGTGACCGTGCGCGCGCCCATCCCGCTCAACATGCGCGTGGCCATCGTCCTGTACAAACTCGCGAGCTGCGCGGAGTCCAGGGTGGTCGCACATCAGTTCGGGGTCCACAAGTCCACGGTCCTGAAGTTCATGCGTGTGTTCTGCAATGGCATGTTGTCCACGGTCATACACGCGCTCATTAAGGCGCCCACGCGGGATGAGGCGCGCGACATCGCCTCCCGCTTCGAGAACAAGTTCCAAATCCCCCAGGTCATCGGATGCATCGACGGGACGCACATTCCCGTTGTGCCCCCGAGCGACGGGGGGCACGAGTTCGTGAACTGCTCCGGTTGGCCGTCGTACGTGCTGCAGGCGGTGGTGGACGACACGTACAGGTGAGGCCCCGCGGGACCGCCTGCCTGTCACGTGTACAGTACCCGTGCTCTGTTTTCCCCGCAGGTTTTGGAACATAAACTGTACGAAGCCGGGGTCTTGTCAGGATGAACGCGTCCTGAGGGGGTCCACGCTGTACGAGCGCGCGCCGCTGCTGCCCAAAGTAACGTTTGAACTTGTGTTAGACATTAGAGCACTTCCTGTTCGATCTGTGATGGTCCCTGTGTTTGTGCCCTTTTAGGACCCTCGACACATCTGTGGCACCTCCATCGGCTTCTTCCTCCTGGGGGGTCCGTCCTATCCACTCACCGATTGGCTGATGAAGGGCTGCGACTCCCCACGCATCAGCCCACAACAGGAAGCTTTTAACGCGTTTCTGAGCTCTGCGCGGACCACTGTGGACGTGGCGTTTGGAAGACTGAAGTCCAGGTGGCGAGTTCTGCAGAAGCGCTCGGACCTCCACTTCACATTCTCCCCGAAGGTGATTGCAACGTGCTGCGGTCTGCACAACTTCTGTGAGGCGGAGAAAGCGACTGTGAAGCGGGCGTGGCTGGAGGAGTTGGCCGCCTTCGAGGCCCGCGCCCCGCCACGGCCGGCACAGCGCCCGAGTCACTCCGCCTCGGCCGAGGGTCTGGACGCCAGGGCCGCTCTCACCCTGTACCTGAGCGAGCGCCTCCCCCCCCGAGAGCGCCTCCCCCCGAGCGAGCGCCTCCCCCCGAGCGAGCGCCTCCCCCGAGCGCCTCCCCCGAGCGAGCGCCTCCCCCGAGCGAGCGCCCCATGTGTTGACAAGGCGGTGCAGGCGGGCGAGACGGACTACAAAGCTTTAACGCAGTACTTCTGACTACTTTTATATCCTTCATACATATAAAAATACATGTCCAAAACATCGCAGACGGCGCTGCAACAAAGACGACTGTTTTATATTGGACCATGTGAAATGTTGTGTAACGAACCTTGTGATAAAACCCTTTTTCCTTTATTACAATTTATGATTTTAGACGTAAAACAAACAAAAACAAACATGAGACAGAAACAAAACCCTCTGTGGCCTGTGGGTCACCCTGATGCTGCAGGGGGCGCTCTATCACCAGAGTTCCGCTTTAACCTGGCATTTAGTGAGATGTCCTCTCGGGTCCTGGTGTGAGGTAACCATGGCGATAAACACTGAGCAGCACATTACGACGTGTTAATCTACGTTTGCCTCTGTCCCAAATAAACAGAAAATCAAAAGAATGTTGGCGTAAACGCTCGTTTGTAACGCGTAAAGACGACGGGAGAATTCTACGGTGGAATTTGAACTTAAAGTGGTTTTTACAATATTCTAATGATGGTTTTACACCGACCGAGCGGGTATTTGTGGAGAAAACGTTTATAAATCTGTAGAAAAATGCCTGGAAGTGACATCACACCAGGGACGTTCAGTCAAAGTTTATGCAGTATTTACACTCTGCCCCCTACAGGTCGGATGACTCATTGACCTAAAAAGCGGTTAATATAAATATTTAGAATTTTGGTATAAATTATTTTAAAAATTGCGTTTATAATTTCACTTCCTGTTTGTAATTGATGACATCACAGTAGGAAATTACCCAGAAAACACTGGACCAAAACTCATCTAATGTCAATTTTCTTTTTATTTGACTAATAAAAATCTTTGAGAGCGACTTTTGTTGAATTCATGTTTAGAGCGTCAGAAAAGTTTCTTTGTCGGGGCTTCGCCTGTGCTTCTAGTGGACCCAGAGTTCTGCTGCAGTGGTGCGGGCGGCGCGGGCGGCACTCGGAGGATCTGCGACATGAGAAGGACCATCTGCTGGCTGGTCTGGACAATGTTCATGAGCGCCTCCCTGTTCTCCTGGTACCTTCTCTCCAGCCGCTCCATGTACGCCTCCTGTCGTGCCGCGTTGGCCCTCTGCATGACCTCCAGGCGGTCGAAGAACGCGTCCAATGCCACGACGCCCTGTCTTTTCCGTGGCGTCGGTAACTCGGCTGCAAAAAGAAACCGAGCACGGTTAATTCAGCGTAACGTGCGCCGCCCAGTGGCCATGGCAACACATGAGCTGAACAGTGTTATAAAACAAACCAATAAACTGTTGAGTCACTTGGTAAAAACATCCATCACACGGTGTCAGAAGCTAACTATTAGCATGTGCCGTCACTACAGTGAAATAAATATTATATATTTATCACACTTTATATTTCATGATACACACCAGTGGTGACAGCGGTTTATAGGGTTTGACTTTTTTAGATGGATTTAGCACAGATACACTTTACAACAAGGCTATTCAACATCAGGCCCGGGGGCCAAATCAGGCCCTCCAAGCGATTTCATCTGGCCCACAACCATCTTCCAAATGTATACATTTTAAATAATCTTGTTTACTCGAAGCATTTTGGATGTTATTTCTCACAAAAATCCAATCTTTCAGCAGTTATTTTATAAACCGTGTAGAGGATCTTTTGTGCGATCCAAACTTTAGTTCCAGTTGCCCAGAGACCCCCGGCCCAGAGACCCCCGGCCCAGAGACCCCCGGCCCAGAGGCCTTGGCCCTCCATCTGGAAAGTTAAGTTCTGGCCCGTGTTTACAAGTCGTTGAACTTACCCGAGGCGTTTGGCGTGCTCGTGTCTCTGGGGGGCAGGACACTCAGCTGGGAGTCGGTGCCCCCGCCCTCATCGGCGCTGTCCGGCTCGATGGTCCGCCGCGGAGACGTGCATTCCGACTCCGGTGGCGTTGCCGTGGACGGTGATTCGGACTCGGGCGGGTTCGCAGCCGTTTCGAAGCCCACGTCGATGCCGTTGCCAGTTGCCCGGGACACGGGCCGGTCACCGAGAAGTTCCTCTAAGATCTTCTGGTGAGGACACCACGCCCGGCTCTGCCCGCTGGCGCTGTCGTTTCTCTTGGCCGCAAAGTACATCCGCTTCAGGTGTTTCCACCGGACCCGGATCTGCTCCGCCGTCCTGATGTAGCCAGCACCGGCGAGCTCCACGGCGACGCGCCTGAACACCTCGCCGTTGCGCCTCTTCCTGCCGTCCAGACAGCGCAGAATGTCTAGTTTCTTCAGTTGGGTCAGAATGAAGGCCGTCTCCTCGTCGCTCCAGTAGTGACTCGCTCTCGGCTTCGGTGCCGTCGCAGTAGTCGGTTCCACATTGTGATGTTTGGCAGTTTGCCCGACCCGGACCCCGGCCGTGCTGACGTCCTGCCCCCGCGTTTCCTTTTCTTGGGGCTCAGTTTGGTGACGCAGCGAGGACTCTTCTGTGACCACGCACACGCTGAACTCTGGGACAGACCTGGAGAGGGCCGGGGGGTCGTAAACAGAGGAGACGTATGTTATAAAGTGTGGTTCCCGCGTTCTGGTCAGATGCAGGGGCTCGTTTACGGTTCCTGCCCCTCACCATCAAACTCCTGAACTCCTCTGTCATTGTGCCCCCCTGGAACACGAGCAGGTCAATGTGTTGTGAGGTGTAAAGTCGATACGGCCGGTTCTCAGGGTTTCTTTTAGATGATGACATATTTTGACGGTTTAATCCGTGTGGTAAATATTATTATATTTAATCATAGTTTTATGTCGGTGAAGTTGAAAAAGACGACACGTTCAAACAGACTTTTAACTAAATCAACGCGTTATTATTTGTAAAAACCACGGCTATTGCAGGATACAGATGGATTTTGGCTCTTGTTTTCAGTACGGTTGCTAGGTAAGCGTTGTGGAATTACCCATGCCATATTTGGTTGGTAAAAACATGTGCATTGTGACGTTTACCTGCTTATTTCCCAACACAGTTTAAAGGTCAAACTCCACTAAAAGAGTGGAGTTCTGGGGTTGGTACTGAACCGCCCCGAAACCGGGACAAGACTGGTCTGACCGGGTTTGGGTGAGAGTGTGGAGCTCAGGGAGGCTTCAGGTGGACTGGAAGAACTTACGCTGGCGGCAGCTCCTCTGGCTCCTCTGGCTCCTCTGGCTCCTCTGGCTCCTCTGGCTCCTCTGGCTCCTCTGGCTCCTCTGGCTCCTCTGGCTCCTCTGGCTCCTCTGGCTCCTCTGGCTCCTCTTTAATCTGTTGAAGCCTCTGGGATGTCCTGGTCAGACCAGGCCCGGGCTTTAGCACTGGCTCCCGGAGCTCTTGTTCCCTCTGGTTCTCCCTCTTTGAGCGGCACAGTTCCTCCTCAGACTCCGCTGCGGTCACACGCGCCTTCATCAAAGCTCTCTGCGCGTGCTCTTTAGACATTTGGACGAACCTTTTTAGCTTTAGCTCCGAGCTAACCTCAAACAGACCGTCCTGAGACAGGAACACGCCCCGAGCTGTGCTCTGACTGCCCATTGGCTGAGACTGGAGTGGGAGCGGCTTGTTTAAGGCGGCTGAAGGCGCCTAAGGCGGCGCAAATACATCCACGGCACCGCCTTGATGGCCTACAAAGTCCATGGGAAATGCAGTGCCGTGTAACACGTGAGGGCACAGCGAACTGACAGCTGATTGGACCAGATCGGGTTTGATCAGAAACGTCACGTCCTGTAACTATGACGCTTGTTTACTCTGGCCTTGTGCGTGAGACTGTCGTGATGTCGCCACTCCAACAGCTATTTAAAGACATTTGTCTTGTTAACGAACGTGAAGTCACGCCCCCGTTTGAAGATGAGCCAATAAAAACACACAAACTACGCTGCGTTATTCATGCCACTTCAGGCAGGTGGCGCTGTTGATCTCCCACTTTGTGTATCGCTGCAGTCGGCTCGAAGCCTCAAACGGGTTCACGAGGGCCGTCACCGCACGTCGCACAGTGATGACATCACAGAGGGATTCCGCTCTACTTCCTGTCATTTTAAAGTTATATTTTTCAAAATATCTTCAAAACTTCTAATTCACGGATCCAAAACTATGATAAACAGTTATTTATTTATGACTTTGCCAGTTTTTCATATAATATGGACACACTTAATGCCACACCACGGAACATTCGCGGCAAAGCATTTACATCTGGAGCCCAGCAGGTGGCAGGGCCCTCCACAGCAACGCTAACCGCAAACTTAAGAAGAAGTGTCATATTTGTCCAACAACATGAAAAATGCATCAAATGAGTGAAAGTCTTTATTAACAAATGAACCAGAACAAAACAATTAATAAAAATACATATTCAAAGATCAAACTATGACAACGTTTCCTGTAAATTCCAACAATAATGTAGTAATAAAAAGTAATGACAACCGGTGAACAGCCTCGGACAGAAATGAATGTACAAAATATATTTAAAACCCAAAAAGAAAAAAGGAAATTGTGCTTTTAAAAAAACATGCCAAAATAAATACAATGGCACACAGAATGGGATTTAAAAGATTTAAAGTACCTACAGTATGCACTTAAAATGTAAACAAAAAAGGTGACATCATTTATTTAAAGGTGCATTAAGTAACTTTTCTGATGTGGCAAAGATTTTCATCGAAAATTTAAAATAAAACAACCTATTCAATTTTAACATAAAGACCGTCTCGTTGTTTTTATGTTATTTAAGTTTGTTTAAATTTGAAATGTTTCACGCCTCAACCGGGCTCAGAATATCGATATCGTGATGAATCGTGGCAGACGTTTTGGCGATACTCATATCGATAAAGAAATGTATGTATTGTGATACTTTCAAACGTAAATCCGTGATAACGTGCTGCATTAAGGCTGAATCTGCCGCCGAAAGTGTCATTTATTCAGAAGACGATTGTATTCTGATATTAAGGACATTGTGAACGTAAAGTTTTGTTACTCTCCATAATCAAAATATAGATTTAGTCAACTTGTAACACTGTTTTTTTTAGACGACGCATATGCTATCGTGAGCCCTGTATCAGCTACCAGAACGTACAGTTAGCGTTAGCACTGAGACACAAACACGTCCCTTTATTAACTTAATAACTTTGGTCCTTTGGTGGAAGTGTAAAGTCTTTAACACGTTCACTGCCCGATCTTATTGTATTTATTCATTTCAGACTTAGTGAAAACATCAGAGAGACAGAATTAGACAGGAAGTACTGACGCTAACGCTGAGCTAGCGCTGAGCTAACACAGGGCTAGCCACTGTGCTAATGGGCACAGCATACGTGGAATTCATGTAAAAAGGCACAACAAAAAGGAACAAGTTTAACTCTATACTGTGGAACATTCAAGGCAAAACAATAACATCTCCACGGAGACGAGCAGGGGGCGGACCCGCGGTTACAACGGTGCACCTTTTATATATTCGTATATCATAAATCTGAGGACCGGGACAGTGATGTAGACATGACATAGTCACTACGCAGAGACAACGCCTCCTCCACTTTATCAATGGAAATCAGAACCTCGCCGTTTCAGGGTGTCCAGTTTTTCACCTCGAGGTGGGCGATAAGCGATAAGCGGGCCGACATAAAACACCCCGACATATCTGTGACCGTCTCCACAACCAGACGACACGTTTGCGGTCCGTTAGGAGATCCACGCGCGCCCCCGTTTCAAATACTACGACGCGGGTTCGTTTTATTTGTATTTATTGTATTGTATTGTACGGTTACGACAGTGACCTCGGCGACGCCACGTATCGCCCACCTCTAAAATACGGCTTAAGAGTGCATCACATAAAGTAACAAGAACGATTAAAATGTGTATAAATCTTTACAACAAACCCCCCACAAAAAAAGCAATTAATCAATAAAACAGGTCATAAAAATGCATGATATTCTAACAAAACCAGCGCCCCCTATTGTACAAAACAGTCCGCAGTCAGACCTGAGCATCAGTAGTACATTCACTTGTTCAGGGCAGAAAAAAAACACGCATTTTCTCCAGTGATACATGACAACACAAAACAAAACAAAACCGCCTGCGTTGCATACCATACAACGCATGTCACGCTCTTGAGTAATACCACAAGTGTCCACCAGGGGAACGCAGTACCGAAGTGTTCTTTGGGTCGCCCGCACATACACTACACACGGGTTTTTACGATTTTCTATTTTTGACTTTATCTGGTGCATTTGAACCTGTCGTAAATATAAATTATACTTTTACACCAGTCGAGCAGGTATTTGTGGAGAGAAACGTAAACTCGGTAGAAAATGACAGGAAGTGACATCACAGCAGGGATACTCATTCCAGTCAACGTTATACATAATTTACACAAAGAAAACTTTTTTGACTCTCTAAAAGTCGCTCTCATATATTTTAATTTGTCAACTAAAAAAATGGTGACATTCGATGAGTCATTTCCTGGTGTGATGTCATCAATTACAAACAGGAAGTGAAATTGTAAACCTAAAAAACGATGTGCTATTCTGTGATAACATTTTAAAGTTTTTTTTAGCAAATTTCAAAATATATTTGTCTTAGCTGCGTTTTAGTTCAATGAGTCGTCCGACCCGTAGGGGGCGCTTTTACGATCAGCCTCACACCTAAACGTTTGAAACTGAAAGTACTGCGAATGATCATTTGGGACATACGGAATCCCGAGGGCCAACAAAACCTGGTCCGAGGGCCGTGTTCGGACTCTGGGCCACGGTTTGGACACGCCACGGCCGAAACATTAAACTAGGGCTGTCACTGACGATGGTTTTTGGAGTCGACTAGTCAAACAAAGGTCGAAATATGGTGACTGAAGACTTTCGATGATCAATTATTATATTTGACTCTTTTGTCGAGTCGATTCTCTGGTCACGATTGGCGGATGGATCGTCGCCGCCGCCACAACGTTAAAGCCGCGTTTCCACTGGCGTCCGGGTAATCCTCCACGTTGCGGCGGTTTCCCTGGGCTCAACGCACCCGCGACGTCGTCTTAACCCGGGATTTGGCCCCCCCCTGTTTTCGGGGTGCAGTGCGGTTCCATGCTAAAGGTGAATAATGCTTTGCCTCATCTCGATCCAATAAACGCGTTTTTAAAGAGATTTGGTTGGAGAGCGTCAAAAACAATGTCTTTTTTTTCAAGATTGTTCACGACATCTTTCAGTATCGTTGAGAAAATGCTATGGTCCAAGTACCTTCAATGTAGACTCTGACCTCTGACCCCAAACATAACTTAAGTACCATTTTCAGGCCAATATATTTTCATTTAAACCCATTTGTTATTGATTCTGTTGACTGCACTTTAACCAGTCCTCCAGCGTGGCGAAGTGCGTGCCCGTCTGCGCACTGCCGCCGCCGCCGCCGCCGCTCGAATATTGATTGGTCAGATGTTTCATGTTCTGACCGCCGCTCATATCCAACCGCATCGCTCCATCCATGCTACTGGAACAAGAGGTCTGCAAAGTCGTGTACGTGGTCTCCCTCGGCGAATGCATTGCTGAATCTTGCCCCGTCGCCAAGTGCGGCTCTTGCTTCATCACGAATCCGCCGGGCGTCCCTGTGACCAGATTTTGCAACAGGCTTTCCCCGTCGAACTGGTCTAAAAAGTTGTACGTGAGCCCGGTCGCGCCACCTCCGTCGCTAACCGTGCCGCCGCCGCCGCCGCCGCCGCCGCCTCCTCCTCCTCCTGGCACCACGCCGTTGAAGCCGCTCTGGATCGTGTTGTGGCCGCCGCCGAACTGGGACCATTGCATCGGCATGGCTTGGCTTTGATTGACGGCGGGGTTTTGTGCGCGGTTTTCGGGCACGTGCGGGTCTCGCTGCGGCGGCAGATGGTACAGAGGGTGCGAGTCCACTTGGTTCAGTTGCGTTCCGGACTCCAGGCATTTTAGATCGTGCATGGACAACTGTGGAAGCGAAGGATTCTGGTTGGGGCGGTGGCCTCTTGGCGGCAGAGCGGTTTTGGCGGAACCTTGGTGGACGGTGACGGAGTCCATCGGGATGTTGGAGGAGACAGAAGTGGGCCACGGAGAAGGAGGGAGGGTTTGGTGAGCGGAGGAGGGTTGGAAGTTTGGGTTGAAGATGTGGGGAAGAGGCTGCTGCGGCTGCATCGCCGCCACCTGCTGGCGGAGGTACATGTTGCCAACGTCTGCAAAACAAAACAGGATTTTAGAATTTGGCAAAAAAGAAAATTCAGACGTTCAGGACATTTTAGAGAAGTAATCACGGCATCTACAAGTACATGACCTTTTCCTACATGTGACGGGCGGTACCTCGAGGGGGCGCTGCAGGGGTTGAATGTGGAAGTTGGCTGTTGACTGTTTCCGTAGGAGGCCAGGTTGCTTGCGAGACCCACGATCGTGTGCGTTTGTGGACAAATATTATGCCTTGTTTCTATTATTGTGTTATTGTCCTTTAAACTGGCTCTTGAGTACTTTTAGTTTGGAATCTCATGTTTTAGAACTAAAACATTATTGTAACAAACAAAATTACATTCGAATCTCGGCCGTTTACCACGGGACTGGACTTTTGGTGCCATCTACTGACTGCAGACGGAATTACACAAAGTTGACATGAACCACTTAAGCACATTTCAAGCTGGCCTCTCACTTCCTGGTCTCGGCACACAGACGTACTGATCGCGATTAGACACAACGAGTCTGGAGACTATTTAAAAACAGCAGAAGCTTCTCAGAGCCGCGTCACAGATGGAGAAAACGTCAGCTATGGAGGAGATTCAGAACGGAGTGTTTTTGAGGCTCGGAGGGGAGAGGACTTTCGAAACCAGGATTCATCAAACGGTGAATGAAGCTAAATGTGCTCCAGTTGTGTTTGTGATGAGGAACAATGTCAGAACAGTGTTAAAAGAGAGAGAAATAGCACATTTATTATAATTTGTGTCCTTCAAACGATTACGTTTGACCTGTTTTGTCTGTTTTTGATCATCTTGTATGTTGCGTTTGCGGTCATTGGCCCACAGAGGGAGCGTGACGGCAGTCTTACCTTTTCGCAGATTCTTTGACGCCGTCGCCATTGGCCTGCTCGCGCCCAGACCGAAGGAACTCACTACAAAACAAGAACAGAGCAAGATTTAATCAACCGAAATCAGACGCGACCGAACACCAAACGGACTGCGCGGGCCAACCTTGTGACTGAAGCGTGGCTAACTTCATCAGGTTCTCTCTTTTGCGCTTCTTCTCGTTGTAGCCGTACGGATCTGAGGACACACATCTCATATTTATTCATATTCATGTCGTTTGCCCAAAGCTGGGACTGGAACTCAAAACCCTTAAGGCAGGGTGTTTTGAAGTCAAGTCCAGCAAACATGAACACATGAATAGATAAATGACCAGGACAAAGAAAACAGCACAATTCCATATAAAAATCACCACATTTGACTCCTAAATAGTTCTCTAAATCTGTATGAATATTTGTACTTTTCTTCCTCTAAAAGTACAATTACTTACTGCTTTTACATTTACTGGAGTAATTTTCATCTGTACTTTTACTTACTGAAAGTAAAGTAAAGTGCAGCTATCTAAACTTTGCCTTTAGAGCTGCACGCTTTCAGTCGACTGTTTCATGACGGATTCGGGTGTAAATTGTGAGTTTATTTGTCTCTGTGGGTCTTTCTGTGTCGCTTTTACACTTAAATACAGAGTTTACGAGTACTTTTCTGTAATAAAGCCTTATCTTTATTGAAATCCGATTCAATCTGATCACGGGGGAAACTAGTTCTGAGAAGTAATGTTCGAGGCATTTCAAAAAGAAAAACGTGGCAGGGAACTAGGGAAAGAATCAAGCTAAAAGCGATGTGCTAATCCCGGAGAGACACCCGTTACGCTGGCAATGTCAAATAAATAAGGGAAAGAGTGTTTGGAGTGTCTGCCAGTGTGGTCCAATACTTGGGTTTTCCATCACTAAGCGCGGACAAAATATATGATTCATGTCAGCAAAATTTTTACATCGAATGAATAGAAAGTAAACTTGCGATATCTACAATCCTGTTAATGACCTAAAAGACGCTTTGCACCGTATCGCCCTGCTAGTTTCAGAAGTTAAAGCCTCACACAGAGGAGCGTTACAGCTGGATAATCACTGGCAGCTTGTTTAGAGTAACGAGGAACGTACCGCGGTAGTTTTGTGCAACCATGTAATCTAGTACTAGTTACTTCTTCAAATCCTTACCGCAATCACAGAGGATCTTTCTCTCTCACCTTCTTTCTCTCTTTTTTTCCTTTCTCTTTCTCTCCCCTTTTCTTTTTTTTTCCTTCTTTTTTTTAACGGAATAGCGTAAAACACATACTTTGAAGACTGTAAACTACGTACAACTACAGAAGACGTACAACTACAGAATCTGTCAACATTAAAGAGAAATAAAGCTCAGTCAAACGCATTTTCTTTGCTGTTTATCTGACATTTTAACGATTATGTCACTGTGTTCAGCAACGCAAAGGCATTGTCGGCAAACGATGCAGGTTATACAATAATGTTAGTTATTGGTAACGCAGAGAGTACTCTAACGCGTTACTTTTATAACAAAGTAGCGCAGTAACGAGGTAACTTAACGAGTTACTTCTGAACGTAACACTGCCCAAAACTGTTCATTACAACAGCTTCATCAGGAAGTCGGATGGATGCTCGTTTAGAATGTGTTATTTATTTTTTAATGTTTTAATATGTGTAATTCCCTCGGCGGCCAGTAGATGGTGCCAAAGCTCAGTTACTCTGGCGTCTCCCAAGGCTGCGACAAAGTGAGACGCCAAACTAAAGATCATCAGGGGCACGTTGAAAGCCCAGCAACCACAGGAATAATGCGTCATATTTGTCCTTTAACTCTAAAGTAGACGACGTGATACAAATACGCTAAATATCAAAGTCAACTGTTTTCGCTAACAGGTCGTTTACACGTTTTTGTGATTCAGTTTGTGGTGTGATTTTAACGTTAGTAACAACATTTCGGTTAGCATTAGCTTAGAGACAGAAACACCGTAAAGTAAAGTAAAGTGCAGATATCTGAACACTTTTACTGTGGTACTTTGGTACTTTCCGCCGCCGCCCGTCCCACAGTCCTCACCTTTGTCGTCGGGCAGGTATCTGAAGTCGATGGGCTCGCTCACTTCCTGGTCCGACGGCCTCCTCAGCTGCATCTGCACCGCCACCGACTCTGTGATGGAGGGGTTGTAGTACGCCGGCGTTTTGAACACTATCGCCACCTGCCTGTGAACGTCCGCCTGCGAGAACTGGCCTTTGGCCTCCCAACCGTCCGGCGAGAAGAAACGCACCTCGATGTCGTCTGGGGAAGAGAGAGAGAAAGGTGGGTTCAGTGCCATTGTTTAATGTCGTCCACTCACACCATCGCCGACGACGACACATCGCCGCCGCCGACACCAGGGAAAATGTATTAACTATCGTGTGCAGATGTCACCATAGTAACTAGATGGACTAATTGTTCAGTTATAGTTGGCTCAATATTTATGCTGAGGGGAATTGGTATTTTGTTGTCGTACAATAACATTTAAAGGACAAATATGATGCAATATTTGTTATTGTCCTTTAAACTTGCTCTTGAGAACCTTTAATTTGGCATATCATGTTTTACAACTAAACATTATTACTTTTTATACAAACACAAAAAATACATTTGGATCTCTGCCGTTCCCTATGGCACTAATTGAGTTTTGACGGCATCTACTGGCTGCAGCGGGAATTACAACAGGTTCATAAACAACTGGAGATGCGGTACGGCAGAAATGCTCAGAACGAGTCTGGAGAGGAACAATGTTCTGTTTTTAACTCCAACTGTGAATGAAGCTAAATGTGCTCCAGCTGAGTTTGAGATGAGGAACAGTGTGAGAACAGGGTCAAAAGAGAGGGAAAATAAGCATAACATGAGTCCTTTAAGCTGTAGAGCACGTGTGACAAACTCAAGGCCCAAGGGCCAGATGTGGCCCGCCACACGTTTTAATCCGGCCCGCCGAACATACTAACCCCTTACGCTCAGTGCTGTACATAAAAACAAAGCTTTAACCCTCTTATTTCCAGTCAATCATTCTGGGAAGCATCAGGGTCAGTTTGTACTCCAAACCCACAAGTAAAAAATTACCCTAAAATAAAATGAAAAATTAGGACTTTTACATAGATTCTACCTGGACTTTTTTGCGTCATTCAAAGTCCCTAAAACTCATTTTTAGTGAATTTACCTTCAGTTTGAAGAGTCATAAGTCCATGTTCCTGCTGCTGCATGAATACGGACTCAGTCTTTCACCTGCTGCAGATGTGCAACAGTGTCCAACTATTACTAGGCTATATAAAGCTATTTGTTTCTTATAGTTTTTATAGTTTTATTTTTTACGTGATGATCGGCCCACGACAAAGCCTGAGCGTCGAAATTTGGCCCAGAATGAGTTTGACACCCCTGACTCTGAGGGTCAATCTGAATAAGTCACATTTAAGCACATGATAATTGTAGAAACCAAATAAGTACTAAAGTGTTGTATTCTCATGTTTTTCTCTTTGAACGATAACATACATTGAGAAAAGGGTTTACTGGGGAAATTGATCGTGGGGTCATTGTTTCAGTGGGATAAAGTAGTTTCAATAATGACTTTTATCTCCACTTATAAATGTGTTATCGTGACCAGCTGCGGACGTCCTACCTTTCTGCACTTTGTCGCAGAGGAGGAAGATCTCGTCTTGACCTTTGACGCTCCCAGGTGTTTCTGTTCACTCTGCAGATCCTCAGCTCCGCCGTGTTTGGAGATCCTGACACACAACGCCACAAACACACACCCTCTGTTAGACACGCACGAGGTTCAAGGCACAGACTTTGTTTTTGTTTGCATTTGTAGACATATTTTTCCTTCCACCAGTGCCACTGAGGTTAAAGTGCCCCCTACAGGTCGAACCACTCATTGAACTAAAACGCAGTTAAGATAGAGGTATTTTGAATTTTGTTAAAAATGATAAAAAGGTTAATAATTAGGTTAATAATAAACAACTGGAAGGCTGAGTCTGGAGATGATTTATGGACTTAAAAAGCAGCAGAAGATCGGACTCAATTTGGAACTGGACAAACAGACATTGGACCAGGTCGGACCACTTTTTTTGTTTGTTTAATGTCAAGATTTGATTTCTGTCCCTGTGTCTTTTGAGTCCTTTTTTTAAATTCTTTTGTTTACAGCTCTCTGGTCTTGTTCTATGTACTTTTTTGTTTTGTGATATATTTGAAAATGTTGAAAGAAAATCTAAATTGAAATGAAAAACAAAAAACAAAAAACAGCAGAGTGTTTTTGAGGCTCGTAGGGAGAGGACCGTCTAACCAGGGTTCATCAAACTAGTGTGAATGAAGCTAAATGTGCTCCAGCTGTGTTTGTGACGAGGGACAATGTGACAACGGGGTTAAAAACGAGAAAAAAACGACGCAAATTTAGCATAAAACGTGTCACTTTCCAAATATTTCTCGACCGTTGCGCGGGGCACAAACAGTTCAGTTTTTGTTTCGCAGTTGCGGCTCGAATTGAGACACGGGCC
>BJKM01000783.1:52500-223749 GCA_015082035.1 Chaenogobius annularis
TCGTCTGTGTTTGTCTCTCTTTCTCTATTAGCTCTCTCTCCTCTGTGGTTTGTCTCTTTTCTCTAATAACTCTCTCTCTCTTGTTTAGTCTTCTCTCTTCTTATTAGCTCTCTCTCTCTGTGTTGTCTCTCTTCTCTCTATTAGCTCTCTCATCTCTGTGTTTGTCTCTCTTCTCTATTAGCTCTCTCTCTCTGGTGTTTGTCTCTCTCTCTCTATTAGCTCTCTGCTCGTGTGTTGTCTCTCTTTCTCTTATTAGCTCTCTCTCTCTCTGTGTTTGTCTTCTCTTCTCTATTAGCTCTCTCTCTCTGCTGTTTGTCTCTCTTTCTCTATTGCTCTCTCTCTCTGTGTTTGTCTCTCTTCCTATTAGCTCTCTCTCTGTGTGTTGTCTCTTTCTCTTCTTCTATTAGCTTCTCTCTCTCTGTGTTTGTCTCTCTTCTCTATTAGCCTCTCTCTCTCTGTGTTGTCTCTCTCGTATTAGCTCTCTCTCTCTGTGTTTGTCTCTCTTCTCTATTAGCTCTCTCTCTCTCTGTGTTTGTCTCTCTTCTCTATTAGCTTCTCTCTCCTCTGTGTTTGTCTCTCTTCTCTAATTAGCTCTCTCTCTCTCGTGTTTGTCCTCTTCTCTATTAACTCTCTCTCCTTGTGTTTGTCTCTCTTCTCTATTTAGCGCTCCTCTGTGTTTGCCTCTTCTCTATGCTCTCTCTCTCTGTGTTGTCTCTCTTCTCTATTCAGCTCTCTCTCTCTGCGTTTGTCCTCTTCTTCTCTATTAGCTCCTCTCTCTCTGTGTTTGTCTCTCTTCTCTATTAGCTCTCTCTCTCTGTGTTTGTCTCTCTTCTCTATATTAGCTCTCTCTCTCCTCTGTTGCTCTCTTCTCACTATTAGCTCTCTCTCTCTCTCTGTGTTTGTCTCTCTTCTCTATTAGCTCTCTCTCTCTCTCTCTGGTTTGTCTCTCTTCTCTAATTTAGCTCTCTCTTTCTCTGTGTTTTGTCTCTCTTCTCGTATTAGCTCTCTCTCCTGTGTTTGTCTCTCTTCTCTATTAGCTCTCTCTCTCTTGTTGTTGTCTCTCTTCTCTATTAGCTCTCTCTCTCTGCTGTTTGTCTCTCTCTTCTCTATTAGCTCTCTCTCTCTGTGTTTGTCTCTCTTCTCTATTAATCTCTCTCTCTCTGTGTTTGTCTCTCTCTTCTCTTCATTAACTCTCTCTTCTCTGTGTTGTCTCTCTTCTCTATTAGCTCCTCTCTCTGTGTTTGTCTCTCTTCTCTATTAGCTCTCTCTCTCTCTCTCTGTGTTTGTCTCTAATTTTCTCTATTAACTCTCTCTCTCTGTGTGTTTGTCTCTCTTCTCTATTTAGCTCTCTCTCTCTGTTGTTTGTCTCTCTCTTCTCTATTAGCTCTCTCTCTCTGTGTTTGTCTCTCTCTTCTCTATT
The DNA here is from genome assembly GCA_015082035.1 of Chaenogobius annularis. Classification (NCBI taxonomy): domain Eukaryota; kingdom Metazoa; phylum Chordata; class Actinopteri; order Gobiiformes; family Gobiidae; genus Chaenogobius; species Chaenogobius annularis. The sequence continues at coordinate 53,921 of BJKM01000783.1, forward strand.
AGCTCTCTCTCTCTGTGTTTGTTCTCTCTTCTCTATTAGCTCACTCTCTCTGTGGTTTGTCTCTCTTCTCTATTAGCTCTCTCTCTCTGTGTTTGTCTCTCTCTTACTCTATGTAGCTCTCTCTCTCTGTGTTTGTCTCTCTTCTCTATTAGCCACTCTCTCTGGTTTGTCCTCTTCTGATTAGACTCTCTCTCTCTCTGTTGTCTCTCTCTTCTCTATTAGCTCTCTCTCTCTGTGTTTGTCTCTCTTCTCTATTAGCTCTCTCTCTCTGTGTTTGTCTCTCTTTCTCTGATTAACTCTCTCTCTCTGGTGTGTTTGTCTCTCTCTCTATTAGCTCTCTCTCTCTGTGTTTGTCTCTCTCTTCTCTATTAGCTCTCTCTCTCTGCTGTTTGTCTCTCTTCTCTATTAGCTCTTCTCTCTCTGTGTTTGTCTCTCTCTCTATTAGCTCTCTCTCTCTGTGTTTGTCTCTCTCTTCTCTATTAGCTCTCTCTCTCTGTGTTTGTCTCTCTTCTCTATTAGCTCTCTCTCCCTCTCTGTTTGTCTCTTTTCTCTATTAAATCTCTCTCTCTGCATTTGTCTCTTTTCTCTAAACTCCTTCTTTCTCATCGCGTTCTCTCTCTTTTCATGTGCGACGATTGCCAAAGTTTTTAATAACTCCCTTTTAGTCCAGAATTAAACTTCAATTGCTCGTTTTAAAATGCCTCAAAACGTTGCCACAACTTTAAATGCAAAACGTCCACAACAACAATAACATCGTTTGTCTGTGCTTTATTTTACTGAACAATGAGTCGACGTCGTGGTTCTGTGGCTCGTCTGTTCGACGTTGGATCAATATCACCGTTCTTTTGTTTCAGCCAAAAATGTGCAGAATGTGACGACACACAGAGGCAACTGAGACTCAGGGGGAAGTCCGGACACACCAGAGCGCACGCAACACGGACAGCTCAACACGCAGTCACACCGAGGTCAGAGGTCACGGCTGCAACACGGACAGCTCAACACCGAGGTCAGAGGTCACTGCTGCAACACGGACAGCTCAACACCGAGGTCAGAGCTCACGGCTGCAACACGGACAGCTCAACACCGAGGTCAGAGGTCACTGCTGCAACACGGACAGCTCAACACAGAGGTCAGAGGTCACGGCTGCAACACGGACAGCTCAACAGCTCATGCACAAAGGTTTGGAGGGCGCTGAAGTGTAACATTAGTTAGTGAGCAGAAGTAACGTTTACAAAAGTACAGAAGTCGAGGTGCGAGTAGAGTTTGGAAAAGAGCCGCCACGATTAATCAGAATAATTGTGACAAGTCGACAACAAACATGATATTTTGATAATCATAATTGTTATTTGGCCTAAACAGAGTTAAAAAAAAAAGGGCAAAAAGAGCTTTTTTAAATTTATTTTTTGAGCAATGACAACGGCAGGATGAAATCAAAAAGTCCAAAACATAATAAATATTTTCAGATTTTCATCAATAATACACTTTACACATAAATATTCTATATCTATATCATCGTATTTCACCCTTTAATTGCTTGATAATGTATTGTACAACAGCAGTTTCACTAATCAGCCACTAACACGATCGTTTCAAAGGTGGGTAGAATGTCCCACAGCATGGCATTATATGAACTCGATACATTCACATTTTGCGGGCGGCAGCGGCAACAGTAGAGGGTAGGAGTGGCAGACCTGGGGGCATGGCAATATTCTGTGTTGAGGAAAGACGTGGCAGAGGTTCGGCGCTCGTAGGCGGGTGTGTGTCTTTTCACACACGAACGGAGAATCTGAAGGAGGAGACGCATTTCTGACGGAACAGAGCGACGAGGCCAGGTATCGGTGGTTCTGTGGCTGGAGCAGGACGGGGGGGTGTGTGCGTGTGTGCGTGTGTGTGTGCGTGTGTGTGTGCGTGTGTGTGTGTGTGTGCGTGTGTGTGTGTGTAGAATTTACCCTGCACCTGCAACTTTTGGTCTTCTGTGCGGTTCGAATCTGTGTTAAACGTAGCTTTTACTTTTACGTTTTGCCGTGTACAAACTGTGAAAAACCTAATGTCGATTCTAAATCCTGAATTATTCTCGACACCGATTAGATTGCGGACTGATTTTAGGGGGGAAACTGTAATTTGTATGAAGCCTTATAAATCAGGACTTTCAAGGGGAATAATATCTAAATAAATGATATTAAACATTAACAATCTGCAGAGCCAATCTACTAATAAATGGAAAAAAGAGGGTGATTTTGTTTTGACGGATGAAGAACGGGAGAATACTGCATCTCAACGGAGGACTCTTGAGTTGTTCCGTCATCCGGATTTGGCGTTGGCGCTCCGTCTACTCCCAGCAGAGCGAATCGCCACGGGGGAATAAACAAAATCTAGCTTGTAATGAGCACAATTTGAGTCTGAAGATGATTTATGGAGTTAAAAAACAGAACACAAAACCTCCAGAGCTCGACCTTCGCTAATTCGGGAGTGTTTTCGTGAGGCACAGAGAAAACAAGCTCAAACGTGAATGAAGTTACACACGACTCCATGTTTGTTTTTGATGAGGAACAATGTTAAAACGTGGTCAATGAAATCTGTTTCGCATGATACGTGTCCTTAGAAACCACTACTCAGAGAGCTCTTTCCTGCAGTGCAAAGTGCGGCGCCTTTCGGGTCGCGCGGTGCGTTCGGGTGACGGGGGAAAAGTGGGACATGTGGGCGTCAGTGGTTATCGCCTGGCGGAGTGACACAGAGCGAGAAGGGGGGGCGGCGACGCGGAGGGTGACTCACGATTTCGCACATCCACAAACCAGGACGCTCGGGTTTTGGGGGTTGAGGCGTTGTCAGAGTATCGTGATTGGACCGGCAGTTTACGCACGCAAATTGACAAAAGCAGATTTTTTAAAAGAACAACAAACAAACAAAAAGAACAGCCAAAGCGTTTGAACGACAGCCAAAACAGAGCGGTCAAAACGGTATTAGCGACGGAACAAGACGTGAACGCGCAAGCCAAAATGACACACGATTTCAAACACGTCCCGGATGATAAAAAAAAAGGAAGAGTGAAACATGAACTGATCGTCTGAATTCCGTGCGTTTCAGAACATGTTTGTAGAAGTCGTCGTTTTCATCGCAACAACGGGACGTTTCGCCGTGTACAGTCGACTTTCGCTTAAAAAGTGGGAGAAAATGCTAACGCTTGGAAGAGTCGAACAGTTAACTCTGAAAACCCATTGATAAGCTGTCGACTGGTGTTTTTTTGACGATCAGATTTCTCTCGTGAACAAAAATCTAATTAAGATCGAATTGTTCCACATGTGACAAAACTGAAAACGCCTCGATTATCACGGGCAAATACGGAATTGTGATTGATCCGTTCATCTTCCGCGTTCGTCGCAGAGGCGGCAGTCTGAGCGGGACTTCCCTCACCCCGGACACCTCCTCCGGCTTCCTCCCACCGCCGTGATAACATCGGCGAGAATCGTTCAAGCCGCCGGCCGCTTTATCGATAATCGCCACGTTAATATGATGAAAATGTGCAATGTTTAACCCAACAACTGTAACATGGAGACAGCAGTGACATCATCAACCGGCTCCTGATTGGTGCAAAAGTGTCATTGATATTTACAACAGGTTTTCGTCCACCAAATAATGCAAAACTTGGAAATAATCATTAAAAAAAACCTGTCATACGCACTTTAATGTTCATTTTCTCATTTTCTAATTGGTGCTAGTTGGTGCTAGTTGGTGCTAGTTGGTGCTAGTTGGTGAGTTTGACAAAAACATTCTGATTCTCGCATTACTTCAGCCGTTCTGACAAATGTGAACGGCGTTGCGTGACTTTGCAGGAAATCCGACTCCACGGCACCAGGCGGCACGGCAAGACGACGTGAGGTATTTTCGAGGCTTGGCACAGGTACAAGTCCGAGCCCCCCGGTCTCTTAACACGAAAGCTTTTCCGCGCCACGAAAAAAAAACAAAAAAAAAAACGCTGAGATGCTCTGACTGAACTTGAAAGTAAAACTAAAAGAAGAAGTTTGAACTGTTTGGGGAAATGGTGAAGTCGACCATGGTAACGCGCCAGATCAGAGTTTAGCCGTCGTTAAGGGCACAAAGGAAGGCATCAACGACGAGTTTGGGCCGTGACTGAAAAATCATGATGTCGCACTGTTAATGGCAGAGGGCGTCGCAGTTTCGAAGAAAATGTAGAGATAATGACAGAAAGACGTGGTAATGAAGTATTTAACTAAACAGTGCGTGATAGTGAACTGAACTTTTGATGTTTCACTCAAAAATACTGAAAACTTCAGTAAAAAAGAGACGATAGAGCGCGATTTATTCAAAAAAGACAAAAAATAGGTGTTTTCTTTTGTTCTATAGCCCCGACTTGCAGATATACCATTACAAGAAACGTCAAATTAATGATTGTCGATAACGGCGATCTGCGTTAAAGGACACATATTACGCAGAATGGACCGTAGCGTGTACATAGGCGCGCGGCGTAGCTAGCCGGCTCCTTCAGGTTCACTTCTGAGACTTCGTGAGACTAGAATGTTCGTATCAGAAAGCTCTACGCGATCACGACATTTTGATCAGGCGCCGGGTTTCTTCCGACGCCACGTTCCGCTCGAGCTCGCGCTAGCAACAGGTTTGACTGACAGCTAGCACGGCTCGTTGTCAAGCGAGGGAAGGGGCGTGTGTCTCCCACAAAATGGGAGAAATTTGGTTCTATGGTCGACCATGAAACGCGCACTTGCATTTCCAAACGTGGAATTCGCCCCAACCACATTAGCCGCTAAAACTGCTAGCGGCTAATGTGGGTGGAGCCAGACAGAATGGCGTCACTTTGTCCACTGCTATATACAGTATTACTGTTACCTCATCAAAAACAAACCTGGAGGTGTATTTAGTGTAATTCACGCTACAGCGCCCTCTGCTGGAGCCACAGCCAGGGACTACAGCGCCCTCTGCTGAGAAGGTGATCGGCTGCAGACTTCCATCTCTGCAGGACCTGTACGTCTCCAGGGCTCTGGGACGAGCAGGTCGGATCAGAGCTGACCCTTCTCACCCTGGACATTTGAGCCACTCCCCTCAGGCAGGAGGCCACTCCCCTCAGCACAGGAGGGCCACACTCCCCTCAGGCAGGAGGCTACGGTCCATCCGGACCAGAACCTCCCGCCACAAGAACAGTTTCTTTCCCTCTGCCGTTGGACTCATGAACACTTCTAAACTCCTCCCACTTTAACTATATTTAATCACTCACTGTCACTTCTGCACGACAACTGTAATTGTAACTGTAACTCTTGTGTACACAATAATGCCTATTTCTACTTTATGCAACAGTCATTTTAAATCTAACGCATGCTCTTTTGAGTTCATGTTGTTTTTATTATTGCTCAGTGCTTTCTGTTGCACCTTAACGCCAAAACAACTTCCTATGTTTGTGAATTCTGCAATAAACCTTTTTCTGACTCTGATTATCTTCTCTGAGCCTCACAAAAACACCCAGTTTCAAATGTCCTGTGTGTGATGTCAAAGGTAGAGCTCTGGAGGTCTCTTGTGCTGTTCTTAAGTCCATAAATCATCACCAGACTCGTTCTCTGCCCCAAATCACGTCCATTACGACTGCGTGCTTACATTTCCCCCACGGTAATTCCCGCTGCTGACTGTAGATGGAGCGCTAACACAAATCCTGACTGAGAGAAAGTAATGTTTTCAATACATTTTAAGCTCCAAAACATGAGACGCCAGAGCAAAGTTAGTCAAAAGCAAGTCTAAAAGCCGCTAACCAACACGAATGGGGCAGAATGTGTGCGCTTCAAGTGTGTAGTGGAAAGTGTTGTTGTTGTTGTTGTCGGCGGCGTTTGACCAAAACCAGGAAGTACAGACCACATAGTTCATGAGACTGAGAAGTGAACGCTGCTCGTAAATCTGCACCGTTTTAGCCGCTACAAACAACTGAAAGAGTCCTTTGGCCAGTTCTGCAGCGGCGAACTGTGAAAGGGCCTTTTTGCGGCGAGCGGCGAGCGGCGAGCACGAGTTCAAGTCTGGATGTTTCCTCTGCAAAAATGTGACGTGCAGTCACTGTCGAATCGTCCTGCGACCTTATCTGGCTCCTTCTCCAGAACTCAAAAGGCAAAAATATGATCTGATTATCTAAAACGTATATCAGCCAAGTGCAGTATACAGTACTTCAGTACTGCGGGAGCGTGTATAATCCACGGACGGAACGGAGCAAAAGGAGATTAGATCTGAATACAAAAACACAAGAATTAAACTTGAATAGATTATTTGTGTCTATTATGAGTCAAATGAGTTATTTATCCAGCAGTCTACAGCAAAACTAGAATTAAACTAGGATTTGACTAGAACCAAACCAGGACCAGACCAGGACCAGACCAGGACCAGACCAGACCAGACCAGACCAGGACAGACCAGACCAGACCAGGACCAGACCAGACCAGACCAGACCAGGACCAGACCAGGACCAGACCAGGACCAGACCAGGACCAAGCCAGGACCAGACCAGACCCAAACAAGGACCAAAACCAAGGACCAAACCAAGGACCAAACCAGACCAGGACCAGGACCAGGACCAAGCCAAGGACAGACCAGGACCAGACCAGACCAAGCCAGGATCAGACCAGGACCAAACAAGGACCAAACCAGGGGACCAAACAGGACTAAATAAATCAAAGTCAAAACCAGGACAAAATCAGAATTAAACTAGGACCAAACCAGGTCTACAGCATAGTTAAACCAGGACTAGACCAGGACCAAACCAGTTACACATAGTTAACAGACTTAACCAGGACCAGACCAGAACCAGGACTAAACTAGTTCTAACCCAGAGAGAGTGGAGAAAGGAGAAGAGAGTGGAGGAAATTGAGGAGAGCGCGGGGGAAAGGGGGAGGAGAGAGTGGTGAGAGGGGCTTCCCCAGAGAGAGACATGATCACAGAGAAGGGAGGAATAACAGCTTTATCTTCTATATTTCTGCTGCAGCGAGCGGCTTCACGTTCACCACTAAACGTGTCCATTGTTCATGGCGAGGCCTAAAGCCAGTATTTCTGAACAACCACGTGAAAAACAGACCACATGTTCTGCGTCTGAAACGGTTTGTTTTTGTTGTACTGACCGTTGAAGGGGTTGATTCCTCTGGTGATCCTCTGGACGATGGACTCTTTCACTTCTCGTCTCCTCACGCACTGAATGCCCAGGTTCTGGAATCTGGCAACGACAAAACGCACCGTCACTGAGTTGGTTTCAAGCGCCGCGGAATCCGGGCGTTCTTCTCTTGCCCGCTGAAGTGCGTCCGTCATAAGAGTGTGTCAACATGTGGATTTCCTTTTATTTTGCTTGTTAAAACTAAATAAAGAATGAAACTAGGACTAAAATTACATGCATTTTTGTCACCTAAAACATGATCTAAAAGTATACATTCTTGTCAACTAAAGTACTAATATTTTTGTCAAATAATCTAAAAAAAACTAAACGTAAATGAATAAATGAAGACAAGAAACAAACTCAACGTCCAAGAAACACGTCTGTTTAAGTTCATATCAAGTTTGTCATCATTAAAATATATCTAGAACTATGATGGATTTAATGGCATAAAATAATAATAATTTCCACAGACTAAAATTAGACTAAAACTGAAAAAGAATTAGAAACTAAATCTAAAACTATGAGCGACCGCCATTTTACCGAAATTCATAAAAATGACTATAATGTACGTGAAATTTCCTCTGTATTTCCTTTTTGAAAATCAGACATTTATCGATAATAAACCGAGTATTGAAACTAAATACTCAATATCGATGCAAAAAAAAATCACATTAACAGGACGAATTTAGCATTTTTTATTTATTTTTGAACTGTTTTGGAATTATCTTGAGCTTTGTCAGAATTAGGGTTTCATAAAGAAAGACCTAAAATAAAGAGCATTTTTAATTATTATTGTGGTGTTGAAAGCTCTATATCCTCATTTATTACGTCAGCATTTGATAAATCTATTAAATAACAGTAAAAATGTGTGTTCCAGCGTTCCAAACAACCACACAAATGCACTTGATAAAACAATGTGAAAAAGTCATTAACGGTTAAATTTCGTCTATTGCACATTAAAATCCCCAAGGATAATAATCGAATCGTCGTCTCGTTCCTGCGACAATCTGCCATTTCCACACATCGACACGACACATCGTCATTCGATCTGGCCGCGGGGAAAAAAAAACATTTTCCCGAAGTCTCCCAAAGACCGGCCTGGTATTAGATCGACGTAGATTAGTGGATTGATTAGTCTAGTTTATTCTTTCCGATTAATAGCTCAGTTGCGTCGATCGCGAAAGCATTGTTAGCATTGTACGATTTTTACACAATTTGACAACAGATGACGCCGCGACTGCAAGCGTTATTTACAGACAAAAAAATGTGTCGTTTTGATGTATTTTTTGCTTTATTCTGAGTAATAAAACCTCTTTGCTCGGCACGTTGCGGGTTTTGTACCGCGAAGCGAACATCGCGCGGGGAAAAAAAGCATCGCCAACAACTACAACGACTACTTATACCACAAGACATACGTAAAACGAGGAAACTACAACTAGTACTTCTACTTCTGTGAACAAAGTGAACGCTGAGCCGTCGGACGCGCAAACACGTTCACAGTCGTCGCCCGTGCTTTTGTTATTTTTTATTTTGGTGATTTGAATGCGCGGCGGCGGCGGACGGCGGTGGCGTCGGAGAGCTTCGTTATAAATAGCTTTAGTACTTACGGGCGCGGGCCACATGACAGATGCAAATTACACACTGGAGCAGAAGACTGAGCGCTCTCTCTTTCTCGCGCGCGCGTACAAACGAGGATGATGTCACTGGGGGAATTCCCACAATGCATCGTCACAAACTGCGGAGTGGGCTCGACGACGAAGTGAAGACTGAAACGGGGCGGCGATTTAGGGAATGTCACGTCGTCAAGGGCCGCAACCGACGACTGTTTTAGAGGTCGACGGGTCAAACGACTGTTTCCATCGGACAATGAGACGTTTTAAACACATTGGCGACCGAACAAAGGGTCAAATGTGGCTCCAAAATAGAGAATAATTATGGTGCATTCTTTGACAATCTGATGTAATAATGACACTTTTATATGTGTTTTAGAGGCTTCAGAATATTCAATCCAACTTTATTGGTATAGGCAGGCATTTTACCAACACAAAGTGCCTCTAAAAAGCTAAAAACAAGCACAAGTAAAAGTCATTGTTAAAACAACATTATATATAAAGAATAAATAATCAATATATAAATAAATAAAATAAATAAAACTCAAATAAATGCGCACAAACCAAGTAAAAAACCAAATGCGTCGTGTTAACCAGTCGACCCAATTCAATTCGGTTCGATGTGTTTTTTGTATGTTATTGACATTCTTTTCCTTGTGCTGCTGTCGGACTGAACGCTTGAACACTATTAACGCTGACTCTGAACACTGAACGCTTGAAATCTCCTACTACCTTGAACACTGAACTGCTCCTGTCGAACGCTGAACGCTCTGAACGCTCTGAACGCTCTGAATGCTGAACGCTCTGACAAACTGAACGCTCTGAAACACAAAAACGCTCTGAACACTAAAACAACACTGAACTGAACTCTGAACTCTGAACGCTCTGACTGGCGCTCTGACGCTCTCTGAACGCTGTGAACCACCGCTCTGAACACTGAACGCTCTGACGCTGTCTGAATGCCCTGAACGTCTTCTATACCACCCTGAATCGTGCTCGTGGACCGCGGTCTGTGAAGTATGCTACCCCTGTAACTGGGCCCTCCCTGCACCCCCGTGACACCAACCTCAACACTGGTATTAGACTCACGATTACACTGAACGCTAACTGAACACTGCAACAGCGCTGAATCCGCTCTGAAAACACTAGACCACGCCGCGGGCGCGGGGGGGTGTCGGTGAACCGATCGAGCACTCTGAAACTGACGCTCTGATTATTCGCTCTGATGCTGATACACGCTCTGGGACACACGGTGTTAACAACTCGTCAACCACTCGTTTAGCTCTGAACACCCTCCGAACGACTCTGAACCCTGAACGCTCTGAACACTGAACGTCTGAACACTGAACGCTGACCCTGAACGCACATGGCTGAACTGCTTAGAAAAGCTCTGACACGTCTGAATGGACGTACGTCGAACTGAACGCTCTGAACACCTGAACCGCTCTGTGCATGAAGACGTCAACACTCAATCAACAACTTTTGCTGAACACTGAACGCTTGACAACTGACAAGCGTCTGAACACTGAACACCCTCAACACTGTTTAGCTTTCTGAAACGCCTTCTGACACACTTGAAACCGCTTGAAACCTGAACACTGAACGCTCTGAACACTGAACACTTCTGAAACACTCTGAACGCTCCGAACCACCTGAACACTCTGAACACTGAACGCTCTGAACACTGAACGCTGAACACTGAACGCTGAACGAACTCTGAACACTGAAACACTGAACGCTCTGAACACTAACCTCTGAACGCACTGAACGCTCTGACACTCCTCAACACTGCATCTTAAGCTCTGAACACTGAACGCACTGAACGCTGAACACTGAACGCTCTGAACACTGAACGTCTCTGAACACTGAACGCTCTGAACGGCATCTCTCAACAACTGAACCTCGACACTGAACACTCCTGACATCTGAACGTCAAACTGAACGCTCTGAACGCAATCTGAACCTCTGAACACTGAACACTCTCAACACTGCTTAGCTCTGAACACTGAACGCTCTGAACACTGAACGACTCTCAACCACTGAACACTCTCAGACCACTTGAAACGCTCTGCAACACTGAACACTCTGACACTGAATGCGCTCTGAACACTGAACGCTTCTGAACGCACTGAGACGCATCCTGAAGCTACTGAACCTCTCAACACTGCTAGCTTGCACTCGAACAACTGAACGCTCTGAACACGTGTCCTGCACCTGTTATAATCATGTGCAATACTGTAACATCATGTCCCCCTCATCTCCTGCGCAGTCCTCACTGAAGACGTGTTACCGTAGTCATAGCCACTTACTGTACATTCTGCTTCTCACCCCTGAAGTTCAGAGCTTCACGACGACGTTCTGAAGTCTCTCAAATAATGTTTCTTGGACGTATTATTAAAACAAGTGAACTTCTTTGATTCATTAAAATATAATTAAAATCCCCAGTTTAATCCCATTTGGGCCTTTTAATTGTCAATGATAAAGTTTTTAATCGAGTCACAGTTGATCCTCACCTGTTTTTTTGGTATGAAATGTTCATTACAAAGTGTGGACCGTTATGTTCAGGAAATTCATATCGAAAGAACGTTTCTTAGTTTGTAAACAGAAAAAATACACAGAAATCGAATCGAAAAATTGCAATAACTGGAAGTGAATTATCCTGACTCACAACACGTCAAAGTCCAGGAACAGAACCTCAAAACCAGCGAGCACAAGTGCCAACGGTTTCGGTTTCCTGAAGCGGTTTGATGCCACCAAATAATCACGCCGCGAAGTGACTAATATCATTATACAGGAAGAGCATTCATTAGCGCGTCGAGTCATTGTGAACCGGACGAAAGTGTTTGGTTTCCTTTTGATTCGCTCTCGCGGTGCAACAATTGCGGTTGATCGCAATTCGATAAAACAGCCCTGTAATGAATGGATGCACGGATGAATGAGTGACGTCCGCTGGCGAGTTGCGGTGTGTCGGACTCACGCGATGACTCGGCGGTCGGGTCCGAACTCGGTCTCGTATATTCCGTCTTTGCAGTCTTTGCCCACCAGGTCGTGCGGGTGCGGTTTGTACGGCTCGCCCTTCGACACCAGAGACACGCGCACCTTCCCTTTGCCGCAGTAGTATTCAGGATCTGGGGGGCAAAAATGTGTCACTATACAGTTTCTAATGTGCAATTGTGTAATTTTGTGGCTATAATATTTGAGCAGATGACCAGGTCAGGTCCCACAGGAAGCTGAACTTAAGTATTCAACATCCAGTTTGTAATACTTCCTCATGAAACCCTCCCTGGAGCGGTGCGTAATACTGTTCCTGCACATTTGTAAAATCAGACGAGTGTCACAATCAGTCACAAGGCTAGAATTGGTCAAATCCAAACTGATCTGTGCTCAATACTGATTATTATCTTGTAAAAAGGAGCACTTTATGACCAAATGAGAGCGCTGCATGTCGTCACCCGATATTAAAGTATTTCATCTCTCATAAACCCAGAAGTAAGAGCTGTCGGCGACGCTCTGAATGGCTGTGTTTTGGCGGTCCGCACCGCTCTTCTAAAGCCGTGCACGCCTCAAAAACTCATGCACACAAAGATTAACAATGCGACAAATAGTGGTTTTGTGAGAGTTAGAAAACAAATTAAATTTAAATATATACTTCCTCCTTTTATGGTTTGAAATCTGTTATTTCAACTCAACAACTTGGCGTCCCCTAAGGGTCAATTCTGGGACCCCTTCTGTTGTTACCTGTCCACTGGGGCAGGTGTGGGCAGGTGTTGGGGCAGGTGTGGTTGTTACCTGTATGCTGGGGTAGGTGGCGGTTTGTACTGTATGCTGGGGACGGTGGGTTGTTCCTGTATGCTGGTTGGTGTGTTGTTCCTGTTTATGCTGGGCAGGTGCGGTTGTTACCTGTATGCTGGGGTAGGTGTGGTTGTTACCTGTATCTGGGGTAGGTGCGGTTGTTACCTGTATGCTGGGGTAGGTGTGGTTGTTACCTGTACTCTTTGGCCAATTGCGGTTGTTACCTGTACTCTGGGGCAGGTGTGGTTGTTAACTGTATGCTGGCAGTGCGGTGTTTACCTGTTGCTGCGGGAGTGTGCGTTGTTACTGTATCTGGGTAGGTGCTGGTTGTTACCTGTATGCTGGGGTAGGTGTGGTTGTTACCGTACTGCTTGGGGCAATTGCGGTTGTTACCTGTACTCTGGGGCAGTTGTGGTTGTTACCTGTATGCTAGGTGGTTTTGTAGGTTGGCGGTTGTTACCTGTATGCTGGGGTAGGTGCGGTTAGTTACCGTTATGCTGGGGCAGGTGCGTTGTTACCTATACTCTGGGGTGGGTCGGTTGTTACCTGTATGCTGGGGCAGTTGCGGTTGTATCCTATACTCTGGCAGGGTGCGGTTGTTACCTGTATGCTGGGGTAGGTGCGGTTGTTACCTGTATGCTGGGGTAGGTGCGGTTGTTACCTGTATGCTGGGGTAGGTGCGGTTGTTACCTGTATGCTGGGGTAGGTGCGGTTGTCACCTGTACTCTGGGGTAGGTGCGGTTGTTACCTGTACTCTGGGGTAGGTGCGGTTTGTTATCTGTAGGTGCTGGGGCAGGTGCGGTTGTGTACCTCTGTTAGTACTCTGGGGCAGGTGCGGTTGTTACCTGTATGCTGGGAGGTGCGGTGTTACCGTATGCTGGGTAGGTGCGGTTGTGTCCGAGCTCCCTCTCTCCGGGGATGCCTGCCGGCAGAGCGACCCTCCACTCGGTACCTGAACCTCATGCCTCTCTGTTTGGGCTGCTCAAAAGATCTGCACCTCGCGGTCACCCACTGGGAGACACACAGACTCTGTTGTTATATATATATATATATATATGTATTATGTATATAAATATGTATGTATTTATATATATACATATATATATATATATATATTATATATATTATCCTGTTTAATAAGACCACAAAAACCATAAAAACCATACTTCTGTTTAATTCCATTACTGTGGAATATTATAGCCAAAGGAACCATATTTCCATGGAAACGAGGAGGCTCCTCCAGGCCAAGTACGAAGTCAGGTTTGTGGGAGGGGCAAGCCTCCTTTCTCACAGTAAAGACGCATGCTTTTCAGTGCAAGAAATGAAAAAACATGCTTTCATTTTGGTCTGTTTTGGCTAAAAAGTTACTTTAAGTGCAACATCAACTTTATTGTGATATTTGAACACTTTTTGAAGCAATAATTTCAGTTATAATAAAACAAATATGTTCATGTGTCAGTCAAACCGCTCTCAGAATAAAAACTAAACAGAAACAAAACCAGGACGAAATCAAGGCAAACAAGTTTTCTATAAAAAACACGTAGCATTTCTATAAAACAGTGCATTTCCTGCTCGAGCTGTTATTGTGAAGTATTTCGTTTGTTTCTCGATGGACTATTGAAAATATCAACACTTTGCGATATAATGTGCAGCCCTACTGTGTTCTAGCCCGGGTTCTGCCACCTGCTTGTTACCATGGCTATTACAGCTTTGGCTAGAACGTTCCAGATTATGGCATTCATCTTTATCTATCATGTCTTTATTCCATTACTGGTGGTTTTAGTGCTAAACGTGGCCCCGAAAGTCACGCATTCACCTGCACACGCTCCCAGAAAGGTTACGCAGTGCACCTTTACATGAAAGAGACTACTACAGAGCGAGCATACAGGAAGTGAAAGAACTTATACAAAGATTTAACCTAATCATTTACATTAATATGTCCATTATCCTGTCGATTCGTATTGAATAAGCAGTTAAAGACACGATAAAGCCTGATTTTTGTACATTTTGATCACATTTAATCGTTTAATTGCTTAAGTATTTTTGAACAGTAATCCTGCTTCGTCATGGCCCAGAACGCCAGAGTCACGTCCCACACACAAACTCGTCTTGTCACATTTTTTGTTGTTGCCATATGAACGAAAAAAAAAAAAGTTTTGCCAAAAGAAAAAGAAAAAAAATAAAATAAAAATAAAAAATCCAGTGTTTTTTACGCCTCCATTTGCCTCGTCAAACACAAAAACACAATATTTCAGCTTTAAATGTTATTTTTCTTTATTAAAGAAGAGGACTTGAAACTGTCCAAAATGTCACTTCCAGGTAACGCAAGTCGAATGAGGAAGTGCTTCGTTTTTTGGCACTGCTAAAGTCTCAGTTTGTCTCTACAGGAGGGATCATTTCACATTTGTCATAAATAAATAGGCTTGTACTTACTAGAAATGTGGGTCTCTCACAAGCTCTGAGCATGGAAGGCGCAAGAACTGCAACGGCAAAAAGCATCAAATAAACACAACAAGCATTAAAACACGAAAAAGAAAAAAAACAAGAAATACAAATTATTGCATGTAAAATCCACGTTTACGGTCGCAGATTTGCACTTTTTTTTTTTTGGACGCTTTTTCCCCGACGCGTCAATAAAGTTGCAACTGTCACTGTCGCAGAAAAAAAAAAAATGAATTAAAAAAAAAAAAAAAAGAAAAAAAGAGGAAGTTTGGCGCTCGTCTCGTAATAACAGCTTTATAAAACGCTTGGAAAGTGTCGCGAATGTCACGCGTGGACGTAAAAAAGAAGAAGAAGAAAAAACGGCGTTCGGAGTGTGAAGATGAAGAGGGGGAAAAAAAAAACAAAAACAAAACAAACAAAAACACACACAACGACGCGACATTTCGACGTGACATCCCGAAACGACGTTCTCCCCGGCTGCGCGCGCGGTAATAAGCGTGTAATGGGTGTGTGTAATAAGCGCGCGTTGAAACTCACCGTCCATCGCGACAGGCGCTGGCCACGGTCCGTGTTCGAGAACGGCGAGCGAGTGAGTGACGCGCGGCGACAGAAAAGTGAAAATGGGCATCAAAAAAAAAAAAAAAGAACAAGAAAAAAAAAAAAAAAAAAGGCGTGCGGGAATTCCCCCCTTAGACCCGCCTCCTGGGACTGAGCCGGCCAATCACAGAGCGGGGTGTCACGCACGCACAGACGTACGTACGTTTGACGTGATTTGACACGGATTTAGTCAAGTAAAAATACAACAATAAAAGTTCAAATCGAAATAAGTGTAAGCCAGATGTGCATTTGTGAAAGGGTTATTCACATTTTTTGTATTTATTTGAGTATTTCTTAAGATAAATTGTACTTTTGAGAGTGTTTTTACTGCTCCTCGTGTACTATTTAGTTTGAAGTAACAGCCTCTTACTTGAGCAAAGGTTTTAATTCATTCAGTTCAATAAATCTGTAATATAATATGGTATAATACAACATAATAAAATAAAAGAGCCTGTGTGTTTGCATGTTCTGCCTGTGTCTGCGCACTCCGGTTTCCCCTACAAACATGTGTATGAATCCATGAGTCCACGGCGTGTTTACATCATGTGCTTCGAGGCGTGTACGTTCCACTGTTGAACCATGGACCGCTCCTGGACCATGGAGGGTCCGCCGCTTGATGAGAGCGGTCAGCGTCGCCATGGTGACCTTCTGCAGATCTGCGCCAGGATCCTGGAGCTGGACCGTTATTGCACGTGTCACGGGTTCATTAGAGAAAAGAGGAAGAGGAGAAGATGAACGGTATTATTCACACATTAGGCACATCAGACACAACAGAGTGAAAGACATTGTGTGTGTGTGGGTTTTTGGAGAAGCCTGGTGGTGAAAGTGAGTATTGCATTGTCACAGAAGATGGAAAACGTGCACAAAATGACGTTCATAAGAAAAACTGCATCATGTCTGCAGATGTTTGAGATGATCAATTAAACGGAGCATTTTGTTATTCGATGAGACAAATATCGAGCTCTGAAGTACAATGAGACTTTCTGAAGACATCAGTCAAATGAAGGCTGAAATGTCAGTTTGTGTTGTGTTTTATTTGAGGAGCACGATTCCACAAAAACGCAATTCAAAGTGCTTTACAACATTAACAACATTAAACACACACAACACAGTTTAAGTCACAATTAATCTATAAAAACATTAGAATAGTATTTAAAACAGGAAAAACCAGATTAAAGTATTTCAGACACACAGCCAAACACCGCCGGGGCTGGGCACCAGCAGGAGGCCGGTCCATGTTCAGTCCTGACTCTGGGCACCAGCAGGAGGCCGGTCCACGTTTAGTCCTGACTCTGGCACCAGCCAACAGGAGAGCCGGTCCACGTTCAGTCCTGACTCTGCACCAGCAGGAGGCCGGTCCATGTTAGTCCTGACTCTGCACAGCAGGAGGCGTCATGTTCAGTCCTGATCTGCACCAGCAGAGCCGGCATGTATCTGACTGCACGCAGGAGGCCGGTCCCTTCAGTCCGACTTCGCACCAGCAGGAGCCGGTCCATGTTCAGTCCTGACTCTGGCACCAGCAGGAGGCCGGTCCATGTTCAGTCCTGACTCTGGACACAGCAGGAGGCCGGTCCATGTTTCAGTCTGACTCTGGCACCAGCAGGAGGCCGGTCCATCGTTCAGTCCTGACTCTGGCACCAGCAGGAGGCCTCCAGTCAGTCCTGTCTGGCACCAGCAGGAGCCGTCCACGTTCAGTCCTGACTCTGGCACCAGCAGGAGGCCCGTCCACGTTCATCCTGACTTCTGCACCAAGCGGAGGCCGGTCCACGTTCAGTCCTGACTCTGGCACCAGCAGGAGGCCGGTCCACGTTCAGTCCTGACTCTGGCACCAGCAGGAGGCCGGTCCGCTTCAGTCCTGACTCTGGCACCAGCAGGAGGCGTCCACGTTCAGTCCTGACTCTGGCACCAGCAGGAGGCCGGTCCACGTTCAGTCCTGACTCTGCACCAGCAGGAGGCCCGGTCCACGTTCAGTCCTGACTCTGGCACCAGCAGGAGGCCGGTCCACGTTCAGTCCTGACTCGGCACCAGAGAGCCGGTCACGTTCAGTCCTGACTCTGGCACCAGCAGGAGCCGGTCCACGTTCAGTCCTGACTCTGCACCACAGGAGCCGGTCCACGTTCAGTCCTGATCCCTCTGGCACCAGCAGAGGCCGGTCCACGTTCAGTCCTGACTCTGGGCACCAGCAGGAGCCGGTCTCCTACGTTCAGTCCTGACTCTGGCACCAGCAGGAGGCCCGGTCCACGTTCAGTCCTGACTCTGCACCAGCAGGAGCGGTCCACGTTCAGTCCTGACTACTGGCACCAGCAGGAGGCCGTCCACGTTCAGTCCTGACTCTGGCACCAGCAGGAGGCCGGTCCACGTTCAGTCCTGACTCTGGCACCAAGCAGGAGCGGTCCACGTTCAGTCCTGACTCTGCACCAGCAGGAGCCGGTCCACTTCAGTCCTGACTCTGGCACCAGCAGGAGGCCGGTCCACGTTCAGTCCTGACTCTGGCACCAGCAGGAGGCCGGTCCATGTTTAGTCCTGACTCTGGGCACCAGCAGGAGGCCGGTCCCTGAGGTCCTTCAGAGTCCGAGATGGTTCATATGGCACCAACATGTCCGAGATGTACTTTGGTGCTAGGCCATGGAGAGACTTGTATACAAGCAGAGCTGCTTTGAAGTCTATTCTCTGAGCCACAGGGGCAGTGCAGAGACCTGAGCACAGGACTAATGTGATGTACTTCCTGGTTCTAGTCAGGACCCGAGCAGCAGCGTTCTGGATGTACTGCAGCTGTTTTACAGCTCGTTTGGAGAGGCCAGTGAGCAGGCCGTTACAGTAGTCTAATCTACTAGAGACAAACGCATGGATAAGTCTCTCCAGGTCTGGTTTAGACACTAGACTTTTGACAATGTTTTTTAGATGGTAAAAAGCTGCTGATGTGATTGATCTGACGTGGCTGTTAAAAGTTCAAGTCTGAGTCCATTATTATTATGTTATTCTGTTTATTATTACAGATTTGTAACCCACAGGTCGCGCCCGTGCTCTCAGAATACGGCGTCGGACGGCTTCTGGACAAAGACAATAATGCTGCCGTCTTTGTTATAGAAGGTCATTTGGTGTGTTTTAGAGTATAGTCCAGACAATAGTCGACTAATAATGATTATTCGAGTCGCACACATTAAATACTTATAAAAAAAAACACATTTAGAAAGAAGTGCAACAAATAAAACTCTGAGGCGTTTTAGTTTTTAAGGGGTTTAATGTTTTGTACGGATTCATTAAAGGAAGTGATAAAACACATAGAAAAAACCCTTTTGTTACAATTTAGAAACTAACGTCTAAATGACCGTTCTCTTTTTAAACGTCTTTCCAACAGCAGAAACATGTGGTCGAGATTCATGTGGAACAAAAAAGAAATCATATGAACCTACCTGCTATGAATGCTATTAAAAAAAGAGCACATAGTACAAATATGCAAATATAAATAAAGTGATAAGAAACCCCCTTTGATGAAGAATATGCCTTTTTCAAAAACTGCACCTGTACAAAGAAAGAAAAGCCTTTTGTGCCACTTTTTCAATTGAAATGGAGTTTTGAGGTGCAATTGTAAAAGAACAGACGAGCGCCGCGTTCGTTCGGCGCGTTCGTTCGGCGCGTTCGTTCGCGCGTTCGTTCGGCGCGTTCGTTCGGCGCGTTCGTTCGGCGCGTTCGTTCGGCGCGTTCGTTCGGCGCGTTCGTTCGGCGGTTCGTTCGGCCGCGTTCGTTCGGCGCGTTGTCGCGCGTCGTTGACCAATCGGAGTCGAGGAAGTGCCATTTTTCACAACTTTATGAAAACGTGAGCAACGTTTGGAGCGGCAGACCAGAGCGACGCTTGAGCGGCTGCGAAGAGGGCCTCGAATGTTCCAAAGTACGGCATTAATCTTCCCCATTTGCACGGAGACGAGCGGGAGGCGCCGCCAAGGACAAGTTACACGTCGGGTCTGTGGAGAGTCTGTCGCGCCTGTTGTAGCATAAATGCAAATGCGTGGGTTAATGCCGTACTGTGGAACATTCAAGGCAAAGCGGTAACATCTCCATGGAGACGAGCAACTCAGAACTTAAACGACCACAATGAAACTGGAGGTTCAAGTGAAACTTTACAATGACCAGACTTTTAGTCGTTTTAATGAAGCGAGAACAAACTTAGATCATAAAATAAAAATCATATTTAAGAATAATTCAGGCTCAACGCAGAGGTTCTCAAACAGAGGTACACGCACTCCTGCACTAGCCCTGCAACTAAGCCCTGCACTAGCCTGCACTAGCCCCTGCACTAGCCCTGCACTAGCCCTGCACTAGACAGACCCGGTTGAGATCTGGATTAGTCCCGGTATAGACGGAACCGGTTTACCGGTTCAGGTTTACGGCCCAGTTAGACCGGAAATATAAGAATAACCACATGTAAAACAGAACCGGTATTAGCCCGGTTAGAAGACCGGTTGAGATCTGACAATTAGTCCGCTTATAGACGAACCGGTTATAGACCCGGTATTAGACCCTGATATCTCCATAAACAGACACCAGTTTAGGTATCAGTTATAAGTATCCGGTATTAGACCCGACTACCGGTTTAGTTACAGTTATAGGCCCGAGATTTAGAAAACATGATTACGACATGGATTAGTCCCGGTATAGACAGACCTGGTATAGTCCTGGTTTAGGCCCGGTTGAGACATGGTAGAGTCCCGGTATAGACAGGCCCGGTTTAGACCCGGTTTAGCTTAATTTTTTTAATGATCACTTTCCCCTTAAATAAATGACACATGAATTCATTCATTCATTGGCTCAACATTTACTGTTTGGACCTTCATTTGCCATAAAAAGTGGAGAACCTTTTGTTTGTTCTTTTTTCATTGTATTTCTATAGTTTTATAGTTTTATAGTCGCGAGCCTGAAATGTCCTCATTTCCTTCGTCTTTTCGCAGTTCAGTCCTCGTACTTTCGAGTTGCTTGTGCACAAATTCTGCCGGATAAAAACATTTGCCTTCCCAGATTCATCTCTTCAGTGACGAGACATAAACCTTCTTCCTGTCACTTCTGCTGTGAGATGTTTCCCATCACAAAGAGGAACAGAAAGTCAAATATATGAGTAGAAACGACGTCTTCTCGAATACTTCGTTAGCCAGTTCAATTGCACCTAAAATTCAGTCTTAATTGAAAAAGCGTGACACGACACAAGACTTTAAGAAAAAAAAAAAAAAGTTGTCTCCGGACCCCCACCACGGCCCCACGAGGAGGGGATGCCCGAATGTGTTTTAAGAACCTCCACGGGAGGCGCAGCGGCGACGCCCGAACCGACGGGAAATCCAAGCTCTCTCGCCTTTCGGGGGAAAAGAAAAACAACAAAAAAACAAAAAAGCGACGCATGCACTCGGAAAAAAACAAACGACCATTCAACCGATGGAGAACATCCGGAAACGTGACGGGTTTTGTCCACGAAGGGGCCGAGACGTCGGGGCGAGGATGGGGGTCTCGCGGCGAGGAGAGAAGCGACGATTTTATTTTTTTTAAAAAGGATGGATCGAAGGATAGTTTTCCACAGACGCGTTTGAGGTCATCGTGTCCAACATTTCCACGACGACGGGTAGAAAAATCAGGAGTCCAAACGTGTTCAAAAGGCAAACTGGTCCAACGAGTTCACGTTTTTACCATCGTTTTAGGACAAAACGGACAATTAGCAAAGGCCATAACAGATTTCACTGTCACAGACGCACACCAAACTACTGTACGAGTCCCGTTTCTGTGAATATTTCAGCTTAATATCCCAGTTTTCCATTGGTTTCGGAAGTTTATTAATACTTTTTACTAGGTTTTCTTTGATTTCTTCAAGATTTTGATGAAGTTTCTGCTCAAAAAGAACCAAATAATGCAATATAATACATTTATCTATTTTAGTTTCTGATTTAAAAAAATTGGACTTTGAGATGACAATTCCAATTCCCCAAACGCTTTAAAATGAGTTTAAAAAGAACTGGCAATTCTGCTTTTTTGGACCAAGTTTGGAAAATCCTGTTTTTTTGTTTGTTTAAAAGATGTTCTTTTAAGCTTCTCACAACAGTCGTCATACCAACCTGAACTTTGTCTTCTCTGTCGCAATGGTCCAAAAAAAAAAATGCCTCCTTTAAATCCAAACATATCCAAAACAAAAAAAACAAAAAAATTCAGATCTGGAGAATTTTTTTTTCCCGGCAAGCAATAGAAGATCATTTTTGTAACTTTTTTTTTTTGTTTGTTTCCGTTTTTAGATAAAACTACAATAGAGCGATCATCCAAAGACTTTTTAAACAGTGATCGTATGTTTTTTTTGTTTTGTTTTTTAAGACAAAAGTTATGTACATCAACATTTACTGTACAAAAAAAGAAAAAAAAAGGAAAAAAGAAAAATCTGATCAAAAAAAAGAAGAAAGAATTGGGACTTATTTTTTAAAAAACGGAACCAATTGTTTTCCATTGCTCACAAACGCAACGGAAGAAGTAAAAAAAAAACACAACAAAACAAAAATTGGGTGATATATTGCAGAACTGGAAAAATCTTCAAATCCATAAATTTTTGTGGACTTTTTTGAGCGTGTAGAGTCCGGCTGCGCGTCAAATAAATCTTCTGTGTTTGTTTTTAAAGTCTTTCGAGCGCGCGGCGTTTTAGGCTATGTGGATCCGCGCCTTCTCCGTCTCCTTGAGCCGCTTGGCCTGCTCCTCCAGCGACGGCGAGTGCGGCCGCTTGGACGGCGAGCCGTTTAAAGGGTCCGCGCCTCGACTTACCAGCGTGGGGATGGAGCTGCCGACAGGGGGCGCTCCCAGCTTTGACACGTGTTCTGCGGGAGGGAAAGTAACGTTAGAGAAGAAGAAAAAAGTCTACACATTTCGCTCATTACATTTCAGATTTTACTCAACATTTTGCCTAAAGTTTATACTCGTACTTCCTGGTTGGACATGAGCACAAATATGACATCGGCAGAGGTCATTCCACAGCTGTTACCTAGCAACCAGACTGTAAACAAGAGCCAAAATCCACATAAATGACCACAGTTCTGATCTGACACACAACACCATAGAACACCTTTATTTAGCCCAACGACAGTTTTAACTGTCAGTTAGTGTGTCAGTTAAGTGTCAACTGTCTCTGTCACACATTGATGCAATCACAGAGGGATTCAGCTCGACCTTCCCATCTTATTTTTCCATTTTTTTTTTCACAAACTGCAACTTAACTGAAGTAAAAAATATGATAAATCTTTACCACGGGTTCTACACCACCACAACTAAGTCAGAATTAGAAAACAAGAGAAAATGTCACGTGGACTTTAAACTGGGTCCATTTTTTTTTTCCTTCTTTGTGAGTAAATTTAGAGTTTAGAAAACATCAATAATGAACCAGTTTGTAACACTCTGAGTTTTAGACTTCAATCTGGAAAAGCTCTCACTGAAAACAATCAGAACATTAGAAAATAATAAAATACTTCACGCTGATTGACTGGTCAAAGCGTCACAAAATAAAAATCCATCTTTTGTTAAATCCAGCTCAGACTTTTCCCCTCCAAAACCACAAAAAGCGCCTCGACGTGCGCGATTAAAAAACCCAAACAAACTGGCTGGTCAAGTTACGTTTGTCATGTTTGACGTGCAGAACCAAGCGCAAGAAATGGCAGGTCTTGATGCTGCACAAAACTTGAACGACATCGTCTTCGTATCGACGCATGTCCACCGGCCTCTGCGATTGGCTGAAACTCCAGGCGAGAGCCCGCCCTCTTCCCGAACGACATCGACGGTTCGTGAAAACGCAGATTTACTGAACAAAAGCAGAGATCGTACTGGAGCCGATGACGGGGATGGACATGCCCTTCTCTGCAGCGGCGACGGAGCGGGAGCGACGGGGGCGGGTGCGCGCGGGGGCGGGGCCTTCTGTGGGGGAGGAGCCTCAAACACGGGGGCTTCGGAGGTGTGATGCTGAGGGACAGAGAGACACGAGAGAAGGTTCGTTAACGACGGCGTCCTATGACGAGGAAATCTCAAAAATGACACTAAACTATATAGAAAATGTATTTATACACACAAATTATAAAATAGCACAAAATAGCAAATATATAATTTGGAAAATATAATAAAAATAAAATAAATATTCAGAGAATTTTCACAGTGAAAAAAAAAATAAAAAAGTCAATGTTAAAACATTTTTTTTTTTTTTTTAGAAATCGGAAATAATTTGGAGCCAACAAAAAATCTCAATATTTTGCCAATATATATCAAGAATTATTAATAGTCACAGTATTATCCTATTTAGTTTTCTTTCTTCAGTCTTTGTAGTTTACTTCTGACACGATCGGTTTACTGAATTAGTTCATAAATATGTCGAATAAACACTGACTTGTGGCGGTTGAGGGCCAGTTTGATGGAGTTCTTGACGACTCTGCAGCTGTTACTGGCCGGAAGAGGAGACGAGGCGTCGGGCAGCTCCATGCTCGGAAGTCTCTGTGGAGAACACCAGGTTTTTGTCAGCGTGAGACAACGCAGATGTTAAGGCAAGACGCTGCGGTGACGGAAAAGAAATGTAGAGACATCTTCTAGAGCAGGGGTGGGCAGTTATTTTTCCTCGAGGGCCATATTGGAATCCAGGCGAGTGGCGGAGGGCCGGCCCGCGATCATTGGTGTAAAAAATTCTTATCATTATAAGCACTTTTCTGTAAAAATACTGTCTACTGAATCTATTATTCATTAATTTCATGTTATCTTTATTAAGGACACAAGTGCAGACACATGTTACAGTGCCAAGACAGTTAAAATAAAAGAAACTAAGAGTAAAACACATGATCCCGGGGGAGGAGGGCCGGATTAAAACAGGCCGAGGGCCTGATCCGGCCCTGGGGCCGGATTAAAACAGGCCGAGGGCCGCAAATGCCCAGGTGTGATCTAGAGCTATTCAACTTTATGTTCCTGAGGGCCAGATTTCTCATGGGGCGTGGCCTCTGGGCCGGAGAGGCTACTAACCAGGTCGGAACCAAGACTAACCCAGAATCAAACCAGGTCTAAACCAGGTCCAAACCAGGTCTAACGCTAAGCCAGCAAACCAGGTTTAAACTTGTGCGAATCCAGAATTAAACCAGAAAACAAGAAAAATAAATCATAAATATAATATAATAATAATAATAATGTAATAATGATATAATGATAATAACAATAGGAAGATGGGTCACGGGCCGGATAAGATGGTTTGGCGGGCCGGATCTGGCCCCCAGGCCTTAATTTGAATAGCCCTGTTTTAGTGTGTGTTAACGTAAGAGAAACATGACAAAATAAGACGCGTGTATATAAAAAAAAAAAAGAAAAAACAACAAACTGCCAAAAACACACAAAAATAATGTATGGCGCAAGGTTTGATTTATTTTTGTTTTATTTTGTTGCCATATTAAATAAAATAAAAATGTTCCCTCTTTACCATCCATCAAAACTTTGCAGGCAAAGCAAATTTTTTGTGGGTTTTTTGGTCAGTTTGCTCTCTCAACATACAGGCAACAACAAAAATGTCCAATCTGCGCCTACATTAAAAACATTTTTATTAATTTAATCCACTTCATCCGTAGATTTCTCTGGGAAATTGTGAATTCAAAGTCTGTTTTCTTAAAATGCATTTTTCTCCCAGAGACAGAGATGAGCCCTTTAAGCAGCTCCGACACGCACCAAACTGTACAATCTTTGACTGTACAATATTATTATTATTAATATTATTAAGTTTCAAATCTAAAAAATTAAGCGAAATTTGGGGCCAATTTTCAGTCAGATCTAGTTTACTCAAAAACTAAATAAGAAATCCAAAATCTCCTCTGTAAAATGTTTTTGCAATTAATGTGTCAACAAAATGAACCAAGAAATCTAAACCTGGTTCAGTCCATTTTTCACAATTTAAATGTCCCAAATATGCGCAATGAAAACAGCCCATTTCTGTATGAAAACACGACACGACGAAAAACTCGTAATACATTTTCTTCTTACATTTATGCGAGTAAACGACAGCAGAAGTTTCACATTGATATCTTTAAATTCAAGTTTTTTTCCCTATTCACCTGCAGCTTCAGAAATCAGAAAAACATCTTTAAGAGCAGATTGGACAATGTTGTCGTGACCAGTTTATTTATGAGGAGAGAACAAACTGTTAAAAGTCTTAAAATACAATCACCTGTGTCCTTGAGGTATCGATGGTTGGAATGGGTTTCACCTTTGATGCCGGATTCTGAAATAAACAAATAAAAGGAATGTAAATATGAGATTTGAAGGCATTTTAAAAACAACCCAAATGTTTTTGGTTTTTTTTACTCACGACGTTCGTTCCTTCTGAGCAGACGTCTGAAGGAGGATAAGGCTCTTTGAACGCAGCGTCGTCGTTGGACACGGCCTGAAAGAAAAACACAGCTAAAAATAACTTCTTAGACATCATGAGGTGTAGTTAAAGTAGTTTCTTTCCTTCTTTATCATAAGACAGTATAATCACAAACAAAACACTTAACTTTGACAAATAAAAAAAAAGAGCCAGGGTTTCTCAGGAGAGTTATCTTGAGCTGGTTTTCCGCCTACGACCACAGGGGGCGACGACGACTGTATCAAACGCCACGAAAACACACGTTTAACCATCACAGGGACTTACAAAAAGACGTTTAATCCGTTTATAAAATGTTACTTGGTTCTGCTTTAGCGTTCTCCCTCAAAACAAGTGTCTCAAATTAAATAATTGAGCTTCGAATCTGCAGCGAAGCGTGAATTTAGCGTTTATTAGTCATGTTTTGAAGTCACTGTATTTTAGGGTTTGAACAATCATTTACAGCCAAATTCAATCATGTTCAAAACCATTATACTTGATTGAAGCATTTTAATATACGACTAAATATGTCATGGAAGAAATGTATTCAAATGAGTAAATGTTGGTGAATATATCAACTATATTCAGATCATATTTTCACCATGCAACAGTTTGTAAAACGTGTTTGTAAATGTCTAGTTGAGGTTCAACACTTGAATGGGCCACGCCATGAATGGAAAAAGCCCAAATATCACATTATAGGACAGCTTTTCCTTCAGTCTATAAACCAGAGCTGCAAATGACAAACTAGCAGTCTTTTATCAACCAAATAGGTGTAAATCTTGTGACTGAAGGCTTCGCGATAGAGAATATTTTCAAATAAAATGTAATATTGAGGGAAATGTGATGTTTTTAATTCTTTGTTATAAAAAGCTCTTTTCGCGTGCGTTTCAGAGTCCGTTCAGTGCTGAGAACGACCACGAGCCTCAAAAACACCACTGCGATTGTCACGTTTCCGTCACGACAGACGCACCTCCTCCTTGTGCCTCTTGCTGAGCTCGTCCTCAGTGGGCGAGTGCGGTCGTTTGGCGCCGGCTCCGTTCACGGGATCGTCCGCGGCGCCGTTGGCCTCCTCTTTGGGGCTGCTCGCCGCGTTTGGCTTCGCGGCGGCTTCGGGGGGAGGGGACGGCGGCTTGGAGGGGTTCACCGCGGCGTCTGAGGAGGAAGACACACTTATAACTGTAAATCGACTAAAGATCGGTTACATTTTCACCTTATTCAACGTCTTTGTTGTCTTTGTCTGTGATGGTTAAATATGTATTTTAGAGGAGTCTGAAGTGTCGGTTGTCGCCCCCTGCTGTCTTGGGGTGAAAAACCAGCTCAAGGCAACTCTACTGAGAAACCCTGGCTTTTTTGTTTTGTTTTTTTCAATGAAATGTTTTTGTGTGTGATTATACTGACTTATTATGATAAAGACAGAAAGAAAAAAGCTTTATCATTGTTTTTCTGACAATGTATTTTCACAAGAGAGCTGCAGGGGGAGCTCTATCGCCAAATCTACTTAGTTCTGCTTTAAATTATAATGAAATTGTCGTTGTTTTCCTGATGTCCAAGCTGAGTAAAGTCTCATCTAAGCTCGGTTCTCGATCAGTGTTTCGACGACTCACTTTCGCCGAGCTCGGGGACAGTGTTGCTCTGGTCGTCGTCGTCGTCGGCAGCAGCTGCAGGAGGAGGAGCTTCGGACGGTGCGACGGGAGAACTCTCCACAAACAGCTGCTTAGGAGGACTCGCGCTGAAAAAACACAACGACGCAAAAAAGGTTAAACTTCAGTCAAACGCTCATCAGAAAGACAATAGGTACAAGGTGGCACATTTAAATATCTAATCAAGTACATTTCCCCCCCACTTCCTGTTTTTTGAGCTCTGTAAACCTGCACATAAAACTGACGGACAAAACGTTTACACTAAGATTGAAATGTACAATAAAACGCAATGTTTTTCAGAATTTGAGTTCCAATTTATTCATT
Source organism: Chaenogobius annularis (assembly GCA_015082035.1). Classification (NCBI taxonomy): domain Eukaryota; kingdom Metazoa; phylum Chordata; class Actinopteri; order Gobiiformes; family Gobiidae; genus Chaenogobius; species Chaenogobius annularis. The sequence continues at coordinate 81,842 of BJKM01000783.1, forward strand.
TGGAATTGGATTTTTGGACTTCACCAAAAGGTTCCCCCGTCTGAGTGGAGCAACAAAAATGGCCCCAGTCCCTAGTACCAGGATCTGAAAAGAGTTCTTACAGCGGGAAAACTAATTTTTAAAAATAATTCCTTGCTAATAAAAGTGTATTCTACAGTTGAAATTGACCGTTTAGTTATTGTTGAGACTTAAGTGTTGATATTCAGAAATGACAAACCTTTTATTCATCTTTAAAACTCTGAAATAATACCGAAGTCCCACATTTTGGAGATATTGTGTAGACCAACAGTGTCACTCTTCTCTACAGAGCATGTTTTTTGCGTTTCATGAGACGAGGGTCTTACAAACTAAAAAGGTTTTTGTTCCTTTTTGTTCCTCTCCCAAACTAACATCAGGAGCAGATGTGCAGCCATGCAAACACTTAAATTAGGGCAATCGTGCTAAATAGGGCACTGCGTTCTCCTGGTTACGATGGGATCCAGAATGATATCGGTCTACTCAAATCAAAAGCGTCCGATTGCTCCCCCTCTCACCCGTCGTCGGCGTCGGAGCTGGGCTTGGGGGCTTTCGACGGCGGCGAGCAGACCGGCGTCCCCGAGTCCGTGTTGGTGGAACTGTCCAGGTGGCTGCTGTCCAGAGAGAGGCGCTTCGAGCTGCCGCCGTTCGAGCTGCGGTTCAACTCTGCTATACTCTGCAGAGAAACACGGGAGAACATGAGTTTCACTAGAGCAGGGGGGGCGGGACAAGGGTCCGTGACGGCGTTCGTACCCTCTTTTTCTTCTGTACGAGTTCTGGGGGCAGATACTGGTGCAGCTGCTTCTTTTTGACGTGTGTGGCTTCGATCTTCATCCCGTCCTTCAGCATGTTGATGTTGTTCGCCTGTCTGTAAACTAAAAAGGAGATGTTTTCGAAAGGTTAGTTCAGGGTGAAGCAAACGCAGAAGAAGAAGCAGCTGCTCCTCTAGAAAAACACATGGATTTAGACATTCGTAAGCCCCTTGTGATGAAAAAAGAAGCGTCTCACCTGTGTCTGTGAAGGACTGGATGTCGTACGTCAGATCGATGTTGACACTTTCTGCGTTTTCTACTTTCTTGAAGAGGATCCCAATGAACCACATGGACATATAGTCATTTCTGCAAAAAGGAGAAACCAACTCTGAGCTTAAAAACCCAACGTACAGACCGCACTTCGGTTACGGACACGTCTGTTGGCATGTGTTACTCACTCGCGGTTCTCCTTGGACCCGGGGAACGACTGGGGATTGACGTGAGCCAGGTTTATGTACTCGTTCCTCTCCAGGTTTCCCACGAGAACTCGGATCTTGGACTCCACCAAACCGATCCTGGACGAGGGGGGACAGATTTGAAACGTTACGCGGCGCGTTTCGTCTTTCACGTAGCTGAAAAAGGCCGAGAGAAGCACTCACCATTCTAAGTGGTTATCTTCTGTTGATGCGCTGGCACTAAGAACGATGTAATGTCTGTAAAAAGAGCAAAAACGATCATGGTTTATGTGCGTGATCATGTTCCCTCTGAATGTTTACATCAGATTTTGTGTTGTAACTCAAGAAATCGAATGATAAATCTGATTAAAACTGATATTAGAACAAAATACGCAGCGGAATTTTGAGCTGAAACCATTTTAGGAGAACATCCACTTTACAGTTTTTCTGCATTTGTTTTAAATTGTAGGATTCAGTTCACGTTCTAAATATGATCAGTTAACGAAATGAGAAGGAATGTTGTCGTTTGCAATTCGCCAAACACAACCTTTCAAACTGAGAATTTTAGTTCTTTAACTTGTACTGTCAAATGTTTGATAAAGTCAACTAAGAAGACATTTGTAATAGTTGTATTCTCTCTTTTTATTGCCTTTTTTTCTTTTAAAGTGTGTATGTTTCATTTTTTATTGCCTTTACGCGTTTCTATTTGTGTGTGTCTTTTTTTAAACTAAATGCAATAAAAATGATAAAAGTGTTTTATGCTTTTAATTGCCATTATTGCACATTATTTCTTTTTGTTTTCTCTTTTTTATTGCCTTCACATTTTTATTTTTGCCTTTACATTTTTCTCTTTTTTTGTGTGTTTTATCTTTTTTATTGCCTTTACATTTATCTATTTTTTTTTACTTTTTTATTGCCTTTACATTTATTTTTTTCGTTTTATCTTTATTATACTTTTTATTGCCTTTATGTTTTCTATTTTTTTGGTGTTTTATCTTTATTATCCTTTTTATTGCCTTTAAAAAATATATATTTTTTGGTGTTTTATCTTTATTATCCTTTTTATTGCCTTTAAATTTTTCCATTTTTTGGCGTTTTATGTTTAATTGCCTTAACATGTTTTTTTTTCTGCGTTTTATCTTTTTTAATCCCAAAATTTGACTAAAATCCAACTTAAATTCTTTCAAATTTGACTGAAAACAAAATCTTCTAAAACGACAGTAAAACGTGGCCACATACTTGTATTTCTGGAAAAAGTTTGGCGGTTCGAACAGTTTTGACCATTCCGTTTTCCCCTGAAGAATCTCATCCGTGACGCTCAAACCTGCGACGGCGACAACAAAGCGTTAGCCACGGCGTCACATTAGCAAAGTGCGTGTCGGCCGCGGCCCGACGCCGTTCGAACCCCACCGTATTTGAACTCTTCGCTCATGATGGTGCGCGTGGACGTGGAGACGTTGTAGGTGGAGTTCTGTTGGGGGTAAGCGGGCGTGATGATGGGCATCAGGTGGTACCGGTCCGAGGGGTTCACCTGAAAACACGGCACAGAAGTCACGTTTTAAAACAGAGAAAAACAGACCCGATGGAAAGCGAGGAGAACTGGAAAGTGTGCGCATTATCAGAGGCTTTACGCGGACGAAACGGTTAAAAATGTGGTCGTTTTGGTGTCGTTTCTAAAGTGTCGGCAAAAAAAACTTCAGTTTGTATCTATAATGAGTCATACAAGTTATTTATTCAGCTCAAATATTACAAAAGTAAACATAAATAATATTCTCTAGTACAAAAATACATAAATATTGACTCCAACTGTGATTTATTGAGCGATAAGTTGATATAATATGTGGAGGAAACATTGTCCCTGTGACCACACGCAAACACCACGGAACGATATCGTCATGGTATTTAACGGCACAAAATATGAATTGAGATATTGTGGAAAAGACAAAATAATGCAATTTAAAAACAGGGAAAAAGTGATAGTTTCCACAAGACTTTGGAACGTGAAAGAATTTATTCAAACTTAAAGAATTAAGATTTTAAAAAGTACTTATAATAAACGTATTCTTTCACGTCGTCTGCTCTGAAATGGAGCAAAGGATCATGGTCGATGTCAGGGGCGTTCAAACTATGGCCCGGGGGACAAATTGGATCCATTTTTGTTGGGCTTCAGGCTCATAATGTTGAGTGTAAACTTGTAATAACTCTACAATCATAACCTAATTTACAAACTAAAATGCACGTTCCAAGCCTTCTCAAGTGTGGAGGCTGGTCACACTTCACCGCCAGGTCGTCAGTGGCCCCCCGCTCTGTAAACGGGTCAAACGGTCTCGATCCGTGCAGAGACGCATTCGCGCCGAGGGGCTTCAGTCGGACATTTTGCGACAGCCCACGCTCTGACTGACACTTTGGACTGTCGTTTGAATATCTTAAAAACACGTGACTTTTCCACCATCCGCTTGTCTCCACGACGATTACACCGTTTTGCCCGTAATGTTCCACAGTAAAAGAAGCATCCCGCGTTCGTTTTGTGGCACCTTGAGCGACGCACGCGCCGTTGCTGAGCGCACTCGCCTCTCCGCAGAGCTGACCCGTCCTTTGGGCCTGTGGAACATTCGAGGCAAAGCGAGAACACCCGACAACGCCGACGGACCCTCGGGCAAAGAGCCGCCAGCGCCGACGAGGAGACGTCACGGGGAACCAAATTTAGGTTTTGTAGCTGATTTAATTGACGACGCGAGAATCTAAGAAGTATATGGAGAGTCTGATTGACCAACCATCTTGCTGGAGTGATCAACACTAATTAAGGATGACGCTTTCCGGTTGAATAACCGCCAGTATGGGTGGCCACGCTTTAAATGAATCTAAACACGTTATACCTTTTAGCTTAATCTGAATGCATAAAAAGTTAAAAACTGTTGTGATATAAAAACAGGCCACGGTTAGAAAGAGAGTCCCTGTTACAGTCTTCAAACTTTGACTTCATTCTGAGGTCTACCAGGATTGGGAGGAGTTTATTAATTTACTGCGTTGTTATGCTTCTAAAATAGTTCGACTTAAGTCATTAGGCTTTTTCGTTGTTTACGATTCATTTCTGTAACAGCCCGAAAATTAACCTTCTTACCGTGACATCTTTGTAAGTAGCAATAGATGTTTATCACTAATCATTAATCTTGTACATGCGCTAGAACGGATTTTTGTATGAATGTCCAAACGGAGATTATGGCATAAAAAATATGAACATTTGAGATGACGCATATCGCTTCCAAAAGTATTGTTGTACCAAGATACTGTGCAGCTTGCAATAAGAAACAATGCCAATGTATTTCCATTGTTTTCTTATTTATTTAAAAGACGGTCGTTTTGTTTTTAAGAAAATGTCAGTTCACCAATGTCATTAAGGAAGAATCTCAAAGATGATCTGTTTACATGGAAATTTTTGTCGTCATTTATTTGGGACACAAAACGAATTGATAAAGAAAAAGATGAAACCTACAATTTTGTCATTTTCAAGTATAAATCTTGTAACATGCAATCTCAATGTGTTGCATAGGACGCTTTTGTAAATATGGTGTCAACATTCGCACTCTTGAGAAATTGGTTCTTCAGCAGCTGCCTTGCTAAGGACATATAATAACCAAACGCTATATGTGGCATAGTAGCAACTCGAATTAAGTGACAGAGAACCTCGAAGATATTGACTATGATACAATTTACATATAAACTAACTAACTACAATTAGAAACAACCAATTAATTATAATAAATATTTTAAAAAATGAAATATTTATCACATGCCACTTTTAAAAAATATCAAATAAAAGATATTTTAACAAATATTCTATCTATTAAGTATTACATTAATACACCATATTTTAGTAGACCTCTATTCTGATAATAATACGCAAGGATAGGTATGATACACTAAAATATGAGCTGTGGAAACCTGTCACATGTCGTTCACATTGTACTTGATTTCCAGTGACGCATTAGGGAGTATGATGAGAGTTTAATTGAGAGGATTGACCAACTCTATTATTTGAGTTCGAATCAAATACAATTCTAGATGTCATAAAAAGCTGGGCACCGTTAAGGATTTCGACTCGCTGTATTACGCATGATATGGGATAATAAATTCTGAGTGAGTCAGAACCAGGTGCTTCATGGTTGATTCATCCAAACGCGCCTAATTAAACAAATTATATATCACACTAACTACAAATACTTCTCCGTATATTTGCATCGAGCGACAAGTAATCAGTTGCGTGTGGTTATACATTCAGGATGTGCATCGATCTATTTGCTTATTTACACAAGATGCAAAATTACCCAAACATTGTTAGCATTCTATGTGCTGCTCCTCTAGTTAAACAACAAAACAGTGTAAATGAGAGAACACCTATATTCGAATCAATTGAACACTCAAATATCAAATTAGTAATAGAGTGTATTTTCTAAATCTTTCTGCTTTTAGTACATGCATAACAAAGTTGTAGAATGAGAGTCTCTGCGGAGAGGCAAACTACCTTAATTATTATTATTCCGTAACAAATCATCTACAAATTTACACAAAGCATTAAGTTTGCCTTACATGTTTTTGTCACAAGAAACTATTTTCACATCACTGTATTACATTTTGGAGATTACTACGTTTTCATTTACGTTTTATACAATCAGCGACAGTTGTGATTATTAGATTTTGTGCTATTAATAGATGGCGTACAATTTTTAAGTTGTTACTTTATAGTTCTACAAACACCTGCAACACATCAATAAAAAAAGATAGGAATTTATTATATTCTAGTTCACAAATGGTTAAAATAGAACGTATATCAAAATAGCCATCTATCTTCAATAAAAGTGGCAGCGCTTGGTAAAACATAGCGGTATCTAAAGCGATGAAGGAAAAAGTGTGGTATTAATGGTTTTAATATGAGTAAGCGCCAGTGTGTTACCCAGTGACTTTTCTTTACAACCTGTAATTTCTTTTCACACACTCTTTCACACTAAACTGCCAACGCGAAGTACTCTGATTGCTAACCGTCACGTCTCCCGCTGAGCGGCGATTTTCAAGTTTCCATGGCAGGATCCTTAACTGAGTTCAGAACCTCTTCAGGGAAGCTATCGCCTTGCATTTTACCCATAAGCGCATCCAGTATGTGAGAAGTTTGCCACCAGTCCATCAGATGATAGTGAAAGGATACAAGAGATTGCTAATGTACAAAAACAACTTCAACGAATCAGAAAAGATCGAGGCGTATCGATGATACATCCAGTGGTACTTAGCTCTGATGTTTCCAGTCATCTGAGACAACAGCGTACACCTATATACTACATTCCAGCGTTATAATTCTAATGTAGCTGCTACCATTTGTATCGTTTGCTAATGCGTATCGTAAAATTTAATTATGAACCTCGAAATGAACCAACCAACAGAGAAAGGCACTTAAGTGTTTATTTTCTTCGTAACCACCAAATGTTATTGGTCATTACCTAACAGCTCAACTTTTGATAGTGACCTGCAACACTATTACAAAACAAAATAGTAAAGAACGTGTGTTTTCACCCCAGAATAAGGCTCGTGTATTGTATAAAGTGTCGTGAAGGTCTGACAGATATTGCCTTGTTATGTATTATGTAAATATTACGTGCTAAATAAAAATTGAACTCACACGTGCTTATGTTTTATTTTTCAAAATAGATTAAAGTAACATGCATTTAGGCACTGCACCCCATCATGCACTGCATTGTATGAACCGTCACAAATCTAGTAACAAAAAAATCAAAACGCAAATTCACAGATCAGCTACGAGGACTTAGAGTCTACAATTAACAGTCTACATGGGGTCGGCCTAATTCCCTGTAGGTTGTAAGAGAGAGTCACGAAGGAGTCTATAACGAAACAGCGATAAAAAAGTAAACAGCAGTTCGAGAATTACCAGTGTCGGCATTACGACCTACTAGCATTCCTGACGCTGAAACATATCAAGTGCACTGCCAATTAAACGTTAACTCCAGATATCGGTGTACCAGAACGGAAGAATCTACAACCAAATAAATATGAGTAGTTAAAGACCATACCGAGAGTTAAGAGACATCTATCATGATATGAGTTGCAGAATCTTTTACAGAGCATCTTGTCTCCGATAAGTCATAGAAAGTGTGGCGACTGGCTGTGTAGCGTGCGTGCACATTGTACGATAAAGCTTCGCCCAGTGTCTACCAGTCGAAGCCTCGTACGAAGCATGCGCCCAAACGCAAAACAGTCAGCCCGCCCGAGCGAAAAACCTCTACCAGATGTCTTTCGAAGTAAGATTGGCCTCGGGACCTTGTACAGCACGAAAACTAAGCTCTTGTCGCATGCCTGATTTTGTCTAAATGAGTACTATGTGACTAATATTGTACAAGCTTTTTTGACATTTTCCCCTTTTGGAAATGTACGCGGGGCGAAGAGACTGACGGCGTATGACCCGACGAGCGTGATCTGTTATAAGTCCACTTATACTTCACAAGAGCAAAGCCATTATTTCATCTCTATACTAAAAACGGCGAATCCTTTGTGAGTTTCCTAATAGTGATTAATCTTTCAAAACTCTCCCTCCGTGCGCTCTCCTGATATGGCTTTGACGTGGGTAGAGTTCCCGTCAGGCTCCCCTCTTTTAAGAACTTGTTCAGCCAGACATCAGCCATGCATTTCGGAGCAAAGCCATCTCCAATACAAAAGCCGCTCTCCTGAGAAACACCCACCTGCTGTTTTTTCTCTTTTCAACATTCTATATGGCCATACTCTAGGCTCTGTGACCAAGTAGAACTAGTATGTTATAATGTTAAATCAGGCAATATGTCATCATGACAACTAAATAACAACATCACAGAGACAGTCTAAAAGGAATTGTGGCGTGTTTATCAACAAGTTTACAATTTATTTATCATATAGTTAATGTTTCCTTCCTAGAGTATACGCTCGACACTAGGGTCGACAAATTAGACAGTTTCAGAGTTGTGCTTTAGTTTCTGAGCTTCATAAAGAGCTTTTTGATATTACGTACAGGGTTTGCAAAAATCTTGCAAATATTATTTTTTTTTGGTGGGAATAATACTATACGTCGAGTTATTTGAAACGATATTATACTTTTACAGCATCTAACAAAGCATCATAGGGCCTGTGTGCAAAGATATTATTAAACATTATGTTAAAAATACTATTCTGAAAAAAAATAGACCGCTAAGTAGAGCATGATTGAAGAATGACTAATCTTAAGAAGAAGCATGACATCCGCCCTACTGGACCGTCTGGTATGCATTTGTGTTTACAATTCTTAACTAAGCAAACACTTGTATTCTCCACAGAATCTCACCGTGAATTAAAACGAAATCCATGAATGAATCTCGCTATTTTTGATACCATTTAAAAAGTGATGTAGTTAGAAACAACTGAACGAGGTTGCACTCGAACCTCACGATTACGCTCTACTGCACAATATGAGGTCATTAGAAAGTGGCTCCGACATGCGTCTAGAGTTGACCTTTGTAAAAGTCTTGCTCTTTTGTTTTTACAGCGACGCAGGCATATATAGGAATTCGTATCCTGTTTCTTAACTGCCTCCAGGGCTACACCCAGTGCGAACACACGGACATCCACATCAGAGTCAACGAGCACATCTAGGAATCTCTAATCTATCAACCCATATACAACTAGTAGAACAAGCGACGTCTGCTGCAAAACAAAAGTAATCGAATCTATAATATTTAACGAAAAAGATGCAAACCTCTTTAAGCAAACCCTATTCATAAAGTCAACATTTACAGCTTTCAAAAAAACGACATTGTAAAAAATAAATAAAATACATAATTATATACCTAGAATAAGTATTGAGAGTCAGAATAAAGTAATTCATTATTCTATAATGTTGGCACCTAGTTCACACCCATTTCGAGCTTAAAGATTTATACTGTCAAATAGAAAATTATTTTTTACCAATCTTGATTCTTTATACAAAAGACCAAACAATTAAGTCTGTTATTTTATAATAGTTCTTTTCACTATACGAACTAAGTTGAGAGATTATTATCAATTTTAAGCATAGGAACTCACATTATATTTGTGACAACACACTTTAACAGACCACACACTGTATGTAAATCTGATAACTAAAACAATCTAAATAATATTTAACAATGAGAGATAAATTTGATATATTTAAACTTCATCTCAAATTGGCGTCGTAACATAGATAGAATCGTATAATCTAATATTGTATGAGTGCTGAAATCCTATAATTGGTACTCGCCAAAGCAGCTAAGTCACTCAACTCCGACATGGTATTCCATCCTGAAATCAAACTTACTTGACCATGATTATAAATGAATATTATCGTCACATTAAAAAGCTCTAAGATTAACGAAAAAGTACTTTCATGTAGTTTATCGAACATATATTGAACTGAAATTGTAAAACATGACTGTCCGTAATGCTGTTACACTGAGCTTACGAATAGCTCACAATGATCATATTTTTATTTTTATCTTTATAGTTAGTTCATTGATGATTATATTCACCCTAGTGTTAATGTATCCACTTCTCATATAATCAAAATATATTAGCGAATTTGAACATTCGCGAGAACACTGAATTTAATTATATTAATCCAAGTCTCAATAGTTATTCAATCTTGTATCAAATGTGTATAGGAATCCCTTATATTATTTATTTTTCACTCTATGTTATTATTTTCATAGTTAAGACTGAACCTTGTTTCTCTTATGTTCCTGTATCTCTTAAATACAAGGAACTGAAATAACTCAATATAAACGATCTTCATTTATTCTTATGCCTCACAGTAGCATACTTTTTCTTAGAGCGCACAACAGTCTTTCCTTATTATTTGTTTATTCATGCTACTTGTCCTTTACCCACTGACTGAAGACTATCTCAATGCACTGCTCATTCATCTATCTCCCATACTCAGGCTACTGTCCTCTTTCTTATTTCGGCTACCTCCGCGTTCCTCTCTTGTGCTCTTCATTCACTTCGTCGCACGCAGGTTTTAAGACACAAGTCTCCAGCTATCCGGACCCTCCATCTCTGCTCTTCTCTCTGTCATGAACTCCGAGGCGGTTGAAACCGAGTAACGCTCGGACCTGACTATCTGCGAGCACAGAAGTCTTATCGGTGACACACTACTTTCCCAGACATCCCACAGATCAACTGCAACATCACACAAGCGCAACCGATATCTCATCACCATCTATACAGAACCTATCTAACATTCTACATACATCGACTTGCTTGAGAGTCCTATCTCATCCTTTCAAAATTATGACACCCAAACATTAGCCCCGTATTCAACTTATGCGCTTCCACCCTTATTGTGCGACGTCACCCAACCTCCTCCGACCTCACTCTCTCTCCTTCTGTTTTTCTGCTTCTTCTTTTCTTTTTCCGTTCGTTGCTGAAACGATACCTTTGCTGCCGTCTGTCAAAGTCGTGAGACGTCACATGTCTTGGCTATATGAAGTCTCACATCTTCTAAGCTACTGAAAAGTAATCAGTGCCACAACGTGCGGGGCAAGCGACCAAACCAGATGATATTACAAAAAGACATCTGAGGTTCTAGAGAGGATCTTAAATATGATATGTGAGTTCCTGAAATATTGTATCTATAGAGTCGAAGATGGATTATCTTTCAAATGTTGATTATATCTGAACCAAATCCATATTCGAATGACGTTTAGACAATTTTAGAATGTGTGTCGATATATCAATCTTAACGAGTGCGCTTTTTATAGAGGTACCCACATATTTAACAAGGAACGTTCATTAAAAGATACACATTGTCAATACTTACATTGACTTTTTCTTTATCTTTACTGCATAATTGGTCGTTCCCCTAATGATAATGGTGTGTTTTTATAATCTGTCTATAAGCAAGTCCATGTATACAAAACCGTCAATTGATTGCTCTATTATTCACATAATCACCAAAATGTTAAAATAAAATGTCTCCGTTAAATAAGTGATACTAGCAAATGAATATATTTGGGTGATGGTCAAAAACGAGTTTTTCGCAATTTTGGTTTAGTTTAGTGCGCTAGACATTCTCCACTCGATTGACTACTATCACATTGCTATACTTAGCAAGAATCAAACAATTTCCAACATGTGTTCGATCACATTTATGCTCTCAACATTGCAAACAGATAAAGACTTATTACTTCATTACATGATACTGCTCGTTGCTTTGCTCACTTTCTAATAATAGACAGTTTGTCGTCAATTGCATGAAGTCTATGTACATTTTAAATCGTCATCTATTTATCATTAAAGTTGGAGCTCCATTTGTCAATAAACGGCTCAGTACGTGACATTTAACGGAAGGCCCGGAGTACCTGTTATTGGCATGTGGCCAATAGAACACATGGTAGACACAAACTGCCAAGCTTCACTCAGTTTAGTCATTTTAATACAATAGTTGTGTGTTCCTGGGTTTCAACGTTATGAAGACATTGCACAGTCAAATACACAGACAATAAAACCTTGATTGTCTAATGAGGTTTTCTGAATAGCAAGTAGAGTCTCCTCTGAAGGTCCGACATGTTTATTCGGGGGATATAGGATCTTAGCGGAGAGCGCAGAGCGCGGAGATATATACAATGACATTCATTATTTAATATTGACAATTCCAAACGGCAAATCTATTCAGTTAAATGGTTTAAAAAGACATGGAAGTTATATTATTTGCCGAAATCAGCTTATGGTATGTTCTTCAATGCTCCATGATATAGTCGCCGTTCAACATCAAGACCGTTCTAGAAAGAGACTTATACGTGAAAGAAAACCCATACTAGAAAATAAAAGGCAAAAGAGAATAGTCGCGCTGTCTTACTCGATCTCATTCGTCAAAATTGAGAACTTTTCACATGGTATCAAAACGTTGCTTCAGTGAGCAAGCACGCACATACGAAAACTAAAGGAATAGAAACATGTCATTAAAAAGGATGAAAAATTAACTTGAGTGTGCCATTTATCATATTAATAAATATTTACGAACTCATGGTATGTATTGTTTTTTAGAGTCGTGTATGAGTATTCTGATTCTATTTTTACATTATCCATAATTAGTCAGAAAAATGAGAGCTTGAATTTATTTTAAAGTTCACTGCGAGCTACGAGCTCATGTTGAATATAGAAATTTCTATATCGTAGCGTCGTCAAATCATTTCGATTTGTGTGCTGCTCGTGTTTATCTACACTTTGGAGCCACCAGATCATACACATTTTTATGCGTTCGGATTCACACTTAATATGGAGATCTTTTCTAGTGTCCACGTGGACAATGCCTTTTTGGCTTTACATGATTAACTCTTTCACCACGCAGCCATTCCGTTAAGAATGCCTTCTAAAACCCTCTTAAGAGAGCCCACCACAGCTCTAGGAATCAAGCCCGACCATCGCCGGCTCTCTTATCCTGTATAGTTGAGTAACGCAACACAGAACAAAACAAGCATCTATAACTTGCTCTTTTCAATCGAGCACTCATATATTTGTTGTTCCGAGCCCATACACCAATAGATAGATTCATCCCGTGTGCACTTCTGAGACACCCCCCGAATTGATTTGTCATCTGCCTGGACAGATAGCTTCGCTAGCTTCATATTAGAGTAACGCGGATGAGGCGTGTGAAATTACTGCTAATACCCAAAGGCTACCCAATCAGTGCACCCATTACGACTTACACATGATTACTATATTACAGAACTGCAGAAAAGGAGAGTGAAAAAAGTTCGACATTATGAAGTATCCACCACTTACACAGTTCTCAATTTCACGAAAGGTATCAGGATCGAATCAAATGCCATCTAATGTAAAGTCGATTATACATTCTGCATATTTCCCCCGAATAACTTTGACTGTAGTGATCTAAAAAAATATCTTCTAACAATAAAATCCATACACATAAGTCAGTGATATCTAAAATAAACTCTCTTGTCAGCTCTTTCGGACATTTTCAAAGCGTGTGGCAGGTTTTGTTAATGCCCCAGACGCTCTTCGTGACAAAGATACGACATATCATTACACTATTGTCGTCCCGAGCGTCACTTCCTTCCCGCATCTTACACAATATTTAATTTAGCGCCCATGCAAGACTCTGTTTGCTTAAAGCTATCTTTAACACGGCAGTTTCTGTTCTAAGTAATTGATTGGTCTTCCTTCGCTACGGATGAGCTTTATACTGAGTTTCTCACACTAATTGCAAGAACGAACGATGAAAGACAAGTTATTAAGATACATTGCGGCCCCTCTCGATCGACAGACGCTAAATGGTACCTTTATCTTGAATAGTTCATATAAATTTTTAAAAGGAACCCATACTTGTCCACCAATGTTAGCTAACGGTCTTTTGAAATTATGTGACACCCCTGGACAAAAGCAAACGTAGCAACTTAAGGTACAAGTTACGCAAGAGAAATGAGCTCTAAACACCGTACAAGTAGCAGAGTAGGTCTGATGACAAGAGAAGCAGAGACAGATTGTCTTAGTAGTTAACTTCAACAACGTCACTCAGTTTAGAAGTAATCTTTCGGAGCTGGATGTGTCAACTACGATATTTCTATACCAAACCTATGGTACCACTGAGCTCCTGGTTAATGCATGACCCACACACGATAATAGCTAACTATCTCGACGTGCAAATATGTGATCCCAGTCTTTCGATTAATTTAGATGCTCAATCACATACACATTTGACAAAAATATTCTTCGAAGCGCACTCCTCTTGCAAACTTTCTACCAAATAATGAAATTCAATGTTAGTTAGACCTATAAGGTAAATGCCGAGACACTAGTCCCTACGACTAGTGTCTCTGCGAATAGACAAGGCTGCTAAAGGTAGGTCAATCAGTGTGAGAGTCAAGCGTACACGGGCCGACGGGTGGACCATCGTTCGGAATGTGTAAATAGAAACGGGCGACCTCAAAGGGCGTTTAAAGAATGAGACCTTCAGACACTAAAGAGGCATATAAAGAAAGAAAAACAAGGTTGTTTGCCTCGGCGACGCTGTTAACGGAGCTCAACGGGAAAGTAAAGGTCACTCGGTGTCTTTATCTAGAGACGTGGGCGCTGCCGAACACGAGGGCTTGTAGAAGACCAGTCTGACCTGCTAGAGAAGCCTTGAAGAAGACGTGTTGACTCTTGCAAGCGACCTGTGCAAGTACGGGCCGCTTGTCCTTCGAGGGCCTGACATCAGAAGAAAGACGGGCACCCGGAAGAGTCGTGCAGGTTTCGCGTACAAGTGCTTTGAGAAGATGCCGGGCACGGGCGACGGGTCTCCATACCATCTGCAGGCGCTTTCAAACCTACTACGGTCCCAACAAGCAACACAGATTGACGAGAGGAACCTACCGGATCGATAGATTAGAGAGACCATTAGCACAGAGTGTTATTACCGCACTACGGAGAGCTTTATACTTGGTTTCTCTGTTCCCATTGCCAACGAGTATTAAACATCATGGTTAATACTTGGGCAAGTTTTTGCTGTCTGAGTAGAGACGTAGACCAGCACGGGACTTGACATCTAAAAACTGGACGTGCATATATGACAAAAGAAGAACGCTATCATCAACAAGGACTCGAGTCTACGACTCCTAACTTGACGTAAGTCTTGACTTATCTATATATGACAGACACGGATCGTGTGAACACCCAAAGAGTTGTTTTAACGTAGTATAAAAGTCACGACAGCAATCTTAGAGGTATCTGGTGTACGGTTCAGGTAAGGTATTTATAGGAGCAGAACATTACACAGCAACGCTGGACGATCAGACTCTGTGCTTAATAGACGATAACCTAAGCAACGGGAACGATGTTATAACGGCTTGTTAACAGATTACTTTCTGCAGGGTATTGCGTCTTTTATTGAGTTACCTAGTCATCATCCTATGGGCGATGGACTCGGGCTTATAAAAGAGACCAGACACAGACGGTGTAGAATCGTAGGGCTTTAAGAGCGATCCAGCAGCAGGGAGTCAGGAGAGACTCGGTAGGTCGTTTAAGAGACCATGCCATCGGCCAATGGATTGTTTCTTCACTCGCTCCGGCCATTATACTAAGTTCTGAAGATCCATCGGTCAACGAGCATACCGTGAACGGGGAACGTCGGGGGCGTCCTCCTTTATAGAGACCATCACGGGACGACGTAGTGCTTTAAGTAGACCAGCTCAGTGTTAACTGTGCGAGCTCGGGAGCCTGTTTATACGAATCCGGCTTCAAGCAGACGACGGTTAGTTTTACAGCGAGACAGGCTCATAGATCCCATTGGATGAACTTATTAAACTGACAACCATTTCCTTTAACATTACTCGTGGTAGGACATATGTTCGTTTGTTCTGTTTGCTGGAGATGTTCTGTTCATGCATGCTCCATAGAAGAAGATGCGCGTAATACACACACCACAAAAAGCAAAAAGGCCAGATCATCGTCAGAGTTTAAAAACCAACAAACAACCCTTTTAGAGATATCCTTGGTTTAGTAGTAAAACAGAAGAGTGGAACTTGTGTGTGTTCTTTTTATCAGGATCAGAGCGGAGGCCGAGGCAGAGACATGAGTCGCCCTGACACGCTTGTCGTCAAATAAATGATCACAATCTGGCAGTGATTGTGTGTCTAATATTAACCATCATAAACATAAACGCCCCTATGAGAGACACACATTCTTCCACACGACTAATGAAGTATCTGCATTTTGTCATTTTTGGTTATTTTTAAACATAAAAGATTTGACCTGAAAACACCGCAATTGACACATGGACGCATGAGAGATTACACCGCTCAGCTAGTTAAAAGTAGCACAAACATAAACCAAGCTTTATAATCTCGTATGCGAAAATTGACAGATCACGCTGAAGGATTTTTTTATATTTAAATCTAAGCCCGATTTATTAGTTTTAACTCCAAAAATGTGTTAAAATTAGAATTTTTACACCAATTTTCTGTAGAATCTAGTTTACTCAAATACCATTTAAGATACCAAAACAATTTAAGTGGGGTTTGTATTTTCTAATGTGTTAACAAAAAAGAAGTTAAAACCCGGCTACATATCAATTTTCCAGACTTATGGGCAATTTTTTAAAAACTTTACACGAGAAAAAAAAAAAAAATGTAAACATTTTATTTTTCAAATTGTTCTCTTAATTTAAGATGTTTCTAATTCACCTGCAGCGCTCGCCTTGATTATAAGTTCGTGTGAACAGTTGAAACGCTAATGAAACGACAGGTAAGCCCTTTGAACTTGCCCTTTGACCTAAAATACAATAAAATTAAAAAAAAATAACATTATTTTTTAAAAAAATACTAAAATTCAACCGATTCTGCATTCACAACGTTTGCTCCGCGTTCGGTCCGCTGCCTTTACACATTTCGCAGACACACACACACAAAAAAAAACCTGAGTTGCCTCTCACACGCTCACTGCACTCAACGATCGCAGACAAAAAAAGACACACAAAACACTGCGCGCCGTGTTAACACCTCGCGCTCGACAAAACCATCAACATTTTAACAAAGTCGAACCGAAACGATCCCAATGCGCAGGATGACGAAGACGCAAAAAGTTAAATCGCTCTGGGTTGCCGTTTTCTCACCGTTTTCTTTACAATTTGGGATTTTCCTTTCTCGTCTCCGTCGCACAGCTGCCCGGGGGAAAAACGGACATCAATCTGCCGCCAATCCAACAAAAGACAAACATTAAATCCTCAAAAATGGAGCAAAAATCATCACGTGCATTTATTACGCTCCTGGACGTGTTAAAAGTGCACTTTGGGACAGAATACAATTATAAAATCATAAATTACAGATCTAACCGCACAGAAAATCACAATTATATATTTTTTTTCAAAATTGAGCAGCCTTAAAGCAGAACTGAGTAATTTTTCACCGTAATAACGCAAGTCCCCTGCTGTCTCTGGACGCAGACATGCAGCGTGACGCGACATCGACCCAACGATAACCCTCCTGAGAAACCCTGCTTTTTGTTATATTTGGCAACGTGAAATGTTTTTGTTTTATATGACAACGAAAGGAAGGGGAAAAAATGTAAAGAAAAAAAAAAAAAAAAAAAAAAAAGCTTTTATGACGTCAAAGCAAAATCAATAGCCAATCAAACGTTTTAATTCATTTTAAAAAGCCATCATTAGACGATTTGATTTAAAATAATTTATCCGGTAAAATGTGAAAATAATGTCTGATATAATACTAAATTAACTTTTATATTTGAAATTCTTTTGCTCTGATCACTGCTTTGTAAACTTTTAACACTTTCTAAACCTGACGAGCCTTGACAGATTAATTAGTGCAACGACCTCAACAAAGCAACGATAAAATATTCAACATTTTTACCATAATTAAACTTTTTTTTCCCCCATTCATTCCAAACATCGTGTTTCATACATTTTGTGTGTTTCTAAACGTATGCGTCTAAACAAAGAAAAAACACATGATCAAAGCTGTGTCAGAACTGAAGAGACGACTTGGAATTGAGGACAAACATATGCACTCTTTAAAAAAAAAATTAATTGATGATTAAAAAACCATTACAAGCGTTCTATTCAAAACGTATAACATAAATTTGAAACCATTCCAAAAAAAAAAAAAAACTAAGCAAATTGAATGGCTTTGACTTTGAAAACCCGAAACTCAAATGCACCGCGTCGACGACCTTTAGTAGTGGACTCCGAGCGATATGAACCGAACGTGAAAATCTTGCCCCCACAACAACTCTGACGCGAAGGTTCTGGAACGACAACGAAACGACTGAAACACGTCGAATACATACATTTGACTTTAAACGGCCCAAAAAACACACCTTTGCTCACGTGAGAGATTCTCTTCTCTAGGCGATCCATTCTTTGACAAAATTCATTTAAGTTTTCCTTAAGGTACGGCAAGTCCTTCAAACAAGATGATCAAAGCTTTAGGTTGTCGCCCCTAGCATATCAGAACAGGACTAACGAGAGATTATGAAAAGGGGACATTAAAGGACAAAGCAGTAAGGTGGCTCGCGAAACGAAGAGACATGTTTAAAGGGCAAACACGTCATATTTGCCCCTCACACACCTGCGACACGCCACAGTCAACTCTCGGTTACCTGGTGGAATACATTGAGCCTCGCTCTTTCCAAACGACCTCCACCTCAAAACCCACCCCCAAGGAAGGGGCTTCATTAGGCGAATTCGATCACATACAGTGTTCTGAAGCTTTAGACCAATACCAAGAGGATAACAAACGCATGCTGTATCTATTCTTAATTGAGATGAAAATGTTGCGAGTGTCTCTGCTTTTAAGATCCCATTCTTGGTGATTATCGGTCGCACCTGCCCCGGACATTTCAAGCAAGGCGGCCGGAGGAAGACTTGATGTCTGCAGACGGTTGGATGCCATAAGATGTTTATAAGCTGATTGGACTCGCGACCCACTAGCATCAGTACTAGGACAACCTAGTTGTGCTTGATGTGACACACAAGAAGACGCAAAAATGAACCACAACGTCGAAAAGTATACGTCAGAATGCGATTAAAAAATGTGGATCTTTACATTAGGAGTCTGCAAACTACTATATCAGGTTTTTGCCTCATAAGAACATCTATCCTATTAGGCTAGTAGTTTATATGGCGATGCATGTACGAAATACTCCAGATCTGAGTCATATAAGAAACCTACTTTTTTTTCCTTCCCAGCGTTCAGGGTTATTCGCTCTGAAGCCAACTGGTAGACACCAGGATAAACGATCTGGATAGTCATTAGGCAGTAAATACTCGCTTGGATGACTATTTCAAAATTCATAATATGAAAGTTGCGAATTTATCCGGATTCTCAATCCTTCTCGTCCAGCCCATCAGCTTTTGTGCTCGGACCTGATGCCAATTACTTGCGATATCCGATTCAATCCTTGTGCCCTAGTTTTGTATGAATAATTATTCTGTTGTAGAATTGTACTTTAAATGACTCTTACTGCCCATTGTCAAGATTCAAGCAGTTTCTTTACGACTACAGTTACTTCCTTCAGGTTATTTTTAGACTCTGAGGGGCCTCCATGGTCTCCTCTCTTAATGTGAAGGGAAAAGAAAGGTTTGCAGAGGTCTAAACTAGAGAGTAATTTGTTTGTTATATCATCTGATTAGCAGCGTTTTTGCAGCAAATAAATTATATGAACAGTCAAATTGTGAGTTTGATTCGACTGCAATTTGTGTTCCATCACGAAAAGTGAAGCAGTCGATTCCAACAATAAAACACAAAACAAAAAATAAGACGACGCCACTGTGAGTCAGGCAGTCGAGTCGTTCCAATGTCAATAAAGAATTTTTAAAAATGAGGTTTGTTTGCCATTTTGTTACCCATATTTTCTGCATTCAATGTTAAGGTTGAATCAGTAATTGTGTATATTTATGTCACAAAATATACGTATAATTTTTATTTAAATTAACTCTATCATTCGGAAAAGTAGATTTTGTAAAACTGGCCACAAACTCGATTAAATTCATGCATTTATTCTGGCACGAGTCATTATTTTTTCACAACATTAACGGAATCTGAACAAAACTACAACATAAAACACACGCCTGAAACTGAAACGTGACAAATACTGAACGTTTTAAACCAACGGGAATGAAAGAAAAGGAAAGATTTCACTCTTGTTTGGTCACAGACTCAGTTATGGTGAATGACTGTCGTTTATTCTCTCTTGTACGTTTTAAGCAATAGTGAAATCTCAACTACAATGTCACCATAAAGTGCCCCCAAAACAAAACAAGGTCAGACGTTTGAGGAATGTAACGTTTAGTCCGTCTCGTCTCATCCATTGTGGATCCACCAGCTTTACACACTTCAGTCATCACTTAACAGCTGAATATTCTTCACTGAAACAACAAAAACACAGCGTCTTTTGCAGGTCGCACAATGTTTACAGCCAAACGACGCCAAGAATGCCGCGTTTACAACCTGCTGCTTCGCAAATACGACCGCCAATTCGGACCCTGCACCTGCATGAGGCTGACAGCGTGCTCATCTGAATGTTTCCTATTGTTTTTAATCGCACTACAGCCACAGTGCAAGTGCGAATGTGTCTAAAGTGGGATTAAAGTGAATTTCACGGCGTGCAAAGTGCTGTTTCGTGCACGGAGCGGTAACAAATGAGAGGCTAATTGAGCAAAAACCGGTCACTTTTATGGCATAATGTTGATTTAACCTTTAAGTATAAACTAAAAACACAATTGCCGATGTGCATTTATACAATTTAAGTCTGAAACTTCTAAATGGAGATTGTTAGAAGCCTAAAAGTGGTTAAAACGCCGATGCAAAACGCGTTTACGGGCCTTGTTTGGTTGTTGTTGGCTGTTAGCTAGCGGCGGCGGTTGGCTAGCGTTAGCATCCTAGCCTTTTCTTTGTGACACTCCAAAAAAAAAAAAAAAAAATGTGGAGCAAAGTGCACACAATTGACCCGCGGCGGCGAATGCGCGACTCACCTCGACATTTCTTTCATGACACGCTGGCAGATTTGCGTTGTTTTGGTCGCCGCACACGCTTAGAAAAGAAAAAAAGAAAGTCCGCCAAGTGAAGGGGGGGGGGGCTAATGCTAAGCTAACAGGCTCTCGACCCGACGCAACAATGGTCACTTTGCACACACGGCATGAACCGGAATTACTTCTTATAACGCGAAATCTCGGCCCGTAGCTCCGAGTTAACGCGCATATCTGGGTCTTTCCGCGCCGGCGACACGTTCAAAGTGGGTGATGCCGGGCGAATTAAGCGTCCCGGGCGATGTCTTTGGACAAAAGTAAGCAGAGTGTTAGCACGCGTTAGCAGCGGCAGCAGGCGGCGGCGGCCAATTGCGGAAATGGAACGCCAGAGGACCGTCGCTATGACAACGCGTGGTAACAAACGTCCCGTTCCAGCGGCCATGTTGGGACTGTCGAGGACTCTTATAAAGCGAATAAGGCGCTGACTTATTTTCCCTTGAATGACTTTGGAGATTTCACATCATTTTCGAAACATCTTTATTGCTATTGTTTTATCTGCCCTGGAATCAAGGTTCCAATAAACGAACTTGTTTTTATTTAATACATATTATTTATTATTTAAAAGTTGTAAAATGTGAAAGATGCCAATGAGTGTAAGTCGTTTATTAAACCTGAATATTGATATTCATTGCACATGTTCTACCAAAAATAAAAATAAAATGTATTACATTTTCGGTAATGCATTCTTCTTTTATAGTAATAAGAGTGAATTCAGAATAACCATCATTGGTTTGGGGCTGGAATGGTTGATCGACTAATCTCGACTGGTTGACTAAATAAAATAATTTTAGTTGTATTTCTACGATCAGAATTTATACCTGGACAAAAACCAAATCTAAAATACTGTGGCATTATAAAAAAAATAATGATAATCATTATCATTATCTCAATAATACACCTTATTTGTATATATTGTCTTTCAAGTCACCATATTTTAACCTGTGTTTGGTTGATAATGTGTTTAAAAAGTCTCAGTGTACAATAGAAATATTCGTTTGAATATTTGTGTCGACACGTGTTAATGAAGCCCGAACCGAATTCCGTGCATTTTTGATCCGGCAATTTCCCTGGTAAATTTCCAGGACTAATGTGAATAAAGCCAGAAAATTGCCAGTACCACTTCTCGTTTCTATGGTTACAGGCTTGGTTTCCTGGGTTACACTGTTCAGTTAAGTTCCACTTTCATTTAATCTAAACGACGCTGCACATTGCTGTAGTGATAGGACATAGGGAAACAAATGAGTTAAGAGTGAACAGAGCAAACCCGGCAATGTTCTGGGCCTGTGAACGAGGGTCAGTACTTAAATTCTGCATAAAAATCAGACCGCTGCAGTGTTTTTAAGTGAATATTCATAATTCAGAGTGAAGGAAAGTGAGCAGTAGAGATCTTTGCATCAATCGGACCACAAAAATACCATTATATTCCAATTTGAACCATTTAATCCATGCATTTTCTGGTCCTGTTTTTTTTTCCTGCAGTCACAAGATGGCCGCCGCGATCGCCACGGCAACAGAATCCTTTGTTTCTCTAGCTTTTATCACACCTGGTTGGCAGCGGCGACCATTTGCAAAAAGCGGCGAGAACAGAAATCACGTGACTGAGCAGAATTACCTCATTCAAACCGACGCGAATGACAACAAAAGGGAAAACCGCTGGGAATGTCGGGAAAACCGAAGAAATGCGGCGTTTTGTGGGTCACGGTTTAAGGAAAATTAAATATATATATTTTAAAAATCATTAAAACAAGACAATTAAACCAGTCTGGGTAAACAAACTAAAGGAAGACATTTCAGAATTGTTACGAGAATCACTTTTCAGAGGCAGAATAAAAAGCTTAACAGCGCTCTCTGGTGTTTGTTCCCTGCAAGTGCTACTACAGTGAGCACAGCTGTAAAATGAAATACAAGGTTTCCATAAAAAAAAGAAGAAGAAGAAAAGAAAACGGTGTGTCATTATTTTTAGTTAAATATAGGCAAATTTTAGTGTTTGTAGAATGTATTTTTAAATGAGTATTTGTCCACGTTTGCCATTTTCCAGCCAAATAGGAGTAAAAGTATGAGGTCTGAAAACTACTCTGAGAAGTAAGTGACTCAAGTAAATGTAAACTTACTAAATACTTCACACCTCTGTTAAACTATTATGTTATTATTGTCAATTATGGCAACTAAGCCACAAACGCTACACAGAGGCAGGAGAGTCGTTTCGTAACATTATTGCTGCAATAAATGGACGTACAATTTGACTAATAATCACTGGAAATTTGAATAACGATAATAATTTTTATTTTTATAATTATGATTATATTTAAAAAAAAAAAAAAAAAAATTAATTTTTTTTTTTAACACATGCCATCTAATTGCCTGACCAGCCAAAAAAAGGCAAAACAAAATTGTCAAAGTTTTGGCTTTTACAATGAATTATTATTATTATTATTATTATTATTATTATTATTATTATTATTATTATTATTATTATTATTATTATTATTATTATTATTATATAGTCAAGACTTGTGGAGTCAAAACTCAAAACAGATTTTATAATAAATAATAGTTAAAAAAGAAGACTAAATCAACTGTAGTAAATCAAAATAAGACTAAGAGAATTTAGATTTTGAACAAAAAATATAAATAATAAACTAAGACAATACAATCAAATAAATATAAGCAATAAGAGAAAACATTCATGTATCTGGGCCTCATAACTCCTGCCATGGACTCAATAAATGGATACCTTTGGAGTACACTTCTGGAAGCAGGGGAAAAGGCCATCACTAATAAATGGATGACACAAATTTCACAGACAAAAATAAATAAAAAAAAAGTGAAAATTACAAATGGGCAAATTTGACTGACTTTGGACGAAATTGGATGCTTATTTTCTGTTTATTTTGGCCTTTGTGCGCCTTAATTGTCTTTGTCTTCTTTTTATTTCTTAATTTTTCAATTACATGTATTTTTATCTCCTAGTTTCTCTCTGATCTCGTTCAGTTTCTTGTGTTTTTTATTCATTGTTTTGTAAAGGGAGAAAAAAAAAAGAACAGAAAATAACCACAAACAACAATTCAACAAATAAAAGACTGTGGTTGACACTTGCTCGGGTCCAGTGCAAGGTCCAGTCCACATTATTAACATTTAACGCCGCCCACAACTGCACACGCCTCTTCGCATTGTGGACTCTCACAGCTCACTTCACGCTCCGGCCAGTCTCCAAATCCCCTCCGATTCTGAATTTACTGCGGAAATTTGACTTCGTTTCCCCCCATCACCATGACCGACGGCCCCCTTCTCGTCAACGTGGACAAATGGATCGAGGAGAACAAGCATTCCTTCAACCCGCCGGTTTGCAACAAGCTCATGTCAGTAACGGTTTTCAGATCGAGCGTAAAGGTTTAAAAAAAATAATAAAATAAAAAAAAAATCCTCATCTTCGTGCGTTTTCAGGCACTTTTGTCAACTCAACGTCATGTTCGTCGGCGGGCCCAATACGAGAAAAGACTACCACATCGAAGAAGGGGAAGAGGTAGGAAAAAACAAGGGGAAATCTGCACAAAATTGTTAAAAAATTGCATGAAATTTGCTGCAAAAGTGATTCTAGTCGAGCTGCAACTCACCATTATTTAATTATCAACTTTTTAAATGCATAATAAACGGAATATATGTGGAATTATGGCGACTGGAAGCTTCTAGATAGAGAATATTCATAAATCAAGACGGTTGTGTGTTTCGTTTTGGACATTTTTGATGCATTTTGAATATAGAATGACGATTATAAAAATACGACTCACGCAGCGCTCGATTTGTACTTTAAAATCCCTTTGATTTCAGGCATTTCTGGCAGAAAACATAGCACAATTAGAGCTATCTTTGAGTATTGTGATTATTATTATTATTATTGTCTGTCAGAAAGCAGCTTTAAGTTGTGTTTCCTGGCATATTATTTCCCGTTAAATGAGCAAAACTGCAGTGAAACCAGTTTGAAATGTTGCGTCTGAAGGTCAAATCAAGTAAATATTCAACACAACTGGATTAAAAAGTAATTCTCTAAAATCTATAGTAATTCTAACTCATGGAGATCTTCACTTTTGCAGTGACGTACATTTAGAAAGCTTTTGACGCTTGTTTTTACCTTTACTTTGGGATTAAAACCCACTTTTTAAACGAAGCCCCTCCTCCTGCCGTCAGGGGCAAAGTTCAGTCCGTTTGTTTGTCTTTGGCACATTATTTTGGCAGATTTACTCAAAATGCTAAAGCTAAAGTGTCCTTTTAGCTCCCGAATGACTTTTCTGTATTATGTCATTGTTTTTAGAGCTACACAAACTTTACTGAAGGGAAATGACTTGGACCAGAAGCTCACACATGACAAAATGATTAAAAAGAGTTAAAAATAAATGATATAATAATAATAATGACACTGGTGCCTTGAGGTATTGTTTAATTTGTTGATGTTTTAGGGGGTGTTGTGCCGAGAAATAACCCAAAAAGGATTCCATTGACTTGTTTTAAATGATTCAAAGAAAAGAAAAACAAACTTAAATATTTGGTGAAAATAAAACTTCAAAGTGCGTAACTGTCTGAACAATTCTTATTTTTAAAGCCCTGTTTTTAACAAATTTGCTGTTTTGAAGCAACATTTAATTTATTGTCAAGCAATAGTTTTTCTTATGACAGTGAAAAAACATAAAATAAATTTTAATTTTGGGTGTTTCTACAGAATATGCAACGAAAATCTTGTTTGAATTTATTATTTTCTTACGCACATTTAGATAATATAAATATTTTTAAAGGTAGAAATGCAGTTATTGTTGTGTTTAAAGTTAAATTGAGTTAAATTAAGAATGGGATTATAATTTTACTCAAGAAAGATTCTTCACTTGGGCTGCAGCTAACAATTATTTTGCTAATTGATTAGCCATTATTTTGATTTTATTAATTAATGTATTTATTATTCTTTTGATTAATCGATTAGTTGTTTAGATGGAGAAAAGCCAGAGAATATAAGTTTTTCCCCCTGAATTTGACCCAAATGTAACTAAAGTGAAGCGGCTCGGGGACGTCATGTTGATATTTCCCCTCAAAAACACTAAATGTTCACGTTTCCTGTGCCATTTCGATGTGATAAAACGTCTTCTCTCAGCACGTGGCATGTTTTGGAGTGCATAAAGCCCAGATGACGATTATTTGATTGTTAAATTAGCCGTCGACGCTTGAGATCAGGCAACACAAATGTGGGGATTTTAACGTTCATGTCAACGCGCATTTCATCATGTTTTCGATTTGTTACGATCAATCGAATTCAGGTATTTCTCACTGGTTTTAGGTAGTAAAACAGAATACGTTGCACAATTAGAGTATCTTTTAGGATTGTGTCAGAAAGCAGGTTTAAGTTCATTTTCTTTGGCAAAAATGAGCAGATGACGATTATTTGCTTATTAATTTAGTTCTCGACATGGGGATTTTAACGTAAATTCCATCATATTTTCGATTAGTTGCGAATCAATCTAACAACCTTTTTTTAAAACTGTGTGACTCAAAAAGTAAAATACAGTGATCCAAATATACATGCAAATTCTGGTATTTCCAAGCTTTAAACCATTTCCTCGAACGTCCATATGATTTCTTTTCTGCAAATAAATCCACAAAAACAAATATTCAGGTTGAGTTCAAATTGTAAACTTTCTCCTTTCTGTCTATTAAACATTTCTACAGTTTGTTTTCTCTTCTTTCCTGAAGCTGTTCTTGCAGGTGAAAGGCGACATGTGCCTGAAAGTGGTGGAGAACGGGAAACACAAAGACGTCCACATTAAAGAAGGAGAGGTGCGAGTTAAATTGAAGCTGCAATTTCAATGATCTCAATTATAATCTATTAGTTCAGATTAGATTTCTACAAATATGTTCTGAAATGCATGAGATTCTTCAGTTTAGCGCTTTAGTCTTCTACAGGTTAATGCTCCTGTACGAGGTAAAAAGTGCTCAGTAAATTGAACCTTGATTTCAAACATATCTATATTTTATTGAATTCATTTATTTGACAGTGCATATGAATCCGTTTGTTTGTCAGAAAACAGTTGTCTTCGATGTTCTGTTTGTGATTAGACAGTCGACGTGAGCTTCGTTTCAGTGCTGCACCCAAAGAAAACATGGTCGTTCGTAAAGATTCTGATCACAACAAAGCGAGCTACAGTTGTTCTTCTGCTTCTGCGGTGTTAGGTTTAGTTTAGGATTACTGTATAGGATATAGGTTTAAGTTTAGGTTTAGGTTTAGGTTTAGGTTTAGGTTTAAGTTTGAGTTTGAGTTTGAGTTTGAGTTTAAGTTCAAGTTTGGTTTGAGTTTAGGTTTAAGTTTAAGTTCGGGTTTGGTTTTGGTTTAAGTTTAAGTTTGGTTTAAGTTTAGGTTCAGGTTTAAGTTTAGGTTATAGGTTTAGGTTTAGGTTAAGTTCAGGTTTGGTTCAAGTTTAAGTGTTAGGTTCAGGTTCAGGTTTAAGTTTAAGGTCAGGTTTAGGTTTAGGTTTAGGTTTAGGTTTAAGTTTAAGTTTAAGTTCAGGTTTGGTTTAAGTTTAGGTTTAGGTTTAGGTTTAAGTTTAAGGTCAGGTTTAGGTTTAGGTTTAGGTTTAGTTTAACTTTAACTTTAGGTTTAGGTTTAAATTCAGGTTTAATCTTAAATTTATGTTTAGGTTTAAGTTTCGGTTTAAGTTTAAGGTCAGGTTTAGGTTTAGGTTTAGTTTAAGTTTAACTTTAGGTTTAGGTTTAAGTTCAGGTTTAATCTTAAATTTAGGTTTAGGTCTAAGTTTAGGTTTAGGTTTAGGTTTAGGTTTAAGTTCAGGTTTGGTTTAGGTTTAAGTTTAATTTTAATTTTAAGTTTAGTGTATTAAAGCTCCTGATACAGTATCAGTTGCTGTTCTCCCTGGGGTCATTTCACGTTCAGGACATTCAGGTTTTGTTGCCCGTGGATACAGGTGTTAGGGTTATGGTTACGGTGTGTAAATGAATCCGTCTGGTGTTGCAGATGTTCCTGTTGCCGGCGCGGATCCCTCACTCTCCTCAGAGACGAGCCGACACTGTGGGTTTGGTGGTGGAGCGGAGGAGGATGAGCACGGAAACCGACTGCCTCAGGTACAAAACACGACAAGGCGAGGCAAATTTATTCCTGCCGCAATTTGTGCGTAAAGTTTGTCAGAAACATTCATTAAAGTCCATATTTTTACGTCAAATATTAAAAACCTTTGGCCTATTTTGTGTCTTGAGTGTCTACATTATTATAACAAATCACTCTTGACTGATTTGTGCCGCTTCAGCCACTAGGAGGCAGAAGAGTCTGTTGACATATAACAATATTTCAGTTTTCTGTACCTTAAATAATATAATACAGGACATTCCAAACATTTCTATCAATAACTGAAAGACTTGGTTTATGAATCGTGCTGGAGAAATACAAGAGTTTGTTGTGTTGTGTGAATGTAAATTTAAAGACACCAATAAATAAATAAAGAGACAAATAAATACATAAATATACAAATAAATACACAAATAAATACATACATATATATACATTCATTCATAATTAAATATACAAATAAATACACAAATAAATACATAAATATACAAATAAATACACAAATAAACACACAAATAAATACATAAATATACAAATAAATACACAAATAAACACATAAATACAAAAATTTGCAAATAAACACGTAAATAAATAAATATACAAATAAATATCCAAATACACAAATAAACACAGAAATGAATAAATAAATATACAAATAAATACACAATTACACAAATAAAAACATAAATAAATACACAAATAAACACACAAATAAATTTGCAAATAAATACATAAATATACAAATAAATACACAAATAAACACATAAATAAATCTACAAATAAATACACAAATTCGCAAATGAACACATAAATAAATAAATATACAAATAAATCTTCAAATACACAAGTAAACACATAAATAAATAAATATACAAATAAACACACAATTACACAAATAAAAACATTTAATAAATACAACAATAAATAAATGTTTTCTTTTCATTTATTTACTTCTTTATTCATTTGTTTATTTGACATGGACAGTGTACATTAATAACATTACAGAAAATGCACCAGAAAAAAACCCTGATTCACACCAAAGATCCAACATGAAGCTACATCAGTGGAAGCCGAAAATGCAAGCGCGAAACAATCACAGAAACGGTCAAAATGATGGAGACTTTCTATTTCAAAAAATGATCTTGAACGTAGTCATGAAGCTGTCCTTGTGTGTTTCGCATGTTTTACGCGTGTCGCTGTGTGTTGCAGGTATTATGTCGAAAACACCACTGACATTCTGTTCGAGCGGTGGTTTTACTGCCAGGACCTGGGAACGCAGCTGGTGCCCGTCATCCAAGAGTAAGAAAACGCATCATCGGCCGTCGAAATGCGCATGTTTTGTCCTGGTTTGTGGATCTCTAACAAATGAACAAAACAGCAAAACAAAATATATATAAGGGAGATTAGAGTAATAAAATGCCCCTGCTTCTAATCTCAAACTAGAAAATCATCCGGAACGTGAACGCGACCTATTCACAGTCATTCAAAGTCCTTATTTTCTTTTTCGCACAGGTTTATGGCATCGAAACAGGCCAGAACAGGCAGACCAGATCCCAGTAAGTATTCCATTTTATCATTGTCAAGTTGTCATTGTGCAATATTAGGCCTAAAACTGACGCAAAACAGTGAATTCACGTCAAGAAAAGTCATGGAACAGACCGAAACAGACCGTCTGCAAGTAAACAAAAATATGTTCTGAACCTGCCCTGTATTTAGTTCAAATGGGAGGAGTTAACTTGTGGAACGGGTTTGATGAAACGTTAAAAGACACAAAAACAATTCACACCTTTAAAACCGACGTTAAACAGCGACCGCGGAGGCGCTGCAGACGCTATAACCTCTTAATGCTGAAACAAAAAGCACAGCTAAAAACTATAACTATAACTATAAAAGCCTAACGTTAAGCAGCTTTGGTATTTCAAAATGTCTCTTTTTGTGCTGTACCTACAAACATTCTAACATTGTGGCGGACATCTTTAGTGTTTACAGTCACTTCATTGGACAGTTTACTTTGTTGGGACCGAAAAAGTTAAATTCTACAGGATTAGATCAACAACAGGGTTTAAAGTTCAGATATGGGTTGATTTAGGTTCAAGTTGAGGTCAAGGTTTGAGGTTCAATGGTTAAGGTTGTGGTCAGTCTCCAGGAAATGAGTGTACGCCAAAGTAAAGCGCGGGAACTCTCTTGTGCGCGCTTGCATCTGCAGACGAGGCGTTCAGGGACCCTCCGTTCCAGATGAACACGCTGAACGTCATGTCGCCGTTCTGTTTCAAATCCTGGCTGGACAAGAACCGCGCGGCCCTGCGCGGCGGCGGCCCCGTCGACCTGTTCGGAGCGCAGTTTGAGACGGAGGTGAGGTTTATTTACTTATTTATTTTATTAATATCCTCAGTTAAAGGTTAAACTGCCTATTTCACTAAAACGCACCGAACATGATTATATTTCAGATTTGACTCAACATTTTGCCCGTTTGCCCCAGTTTGAACCATTTTTGTCAAGTTTATAATCGTACTTCCTGGTTGGACACGAGCACAAATATGACATAGGCAGAGGTTTCACAGTTGTTACCTAGCAACCAGACTGTAAACAAGAGCCAAAATCCACATAAATGACACAATAGTTTTGATCTGACACACAATAACACCACAGAACACCTTTATTTTGTCGAACGACGGTTTTTAACAGTCAGAAAAGTGTGTCAGTTAAGTGTCACTGTCTCTGTGTCGCACACTGATGACATCACAGAGGGATTCAGCTCCACTTCCTGTCATTTTAAACTCTTCTTTTTCCAACTTTCTTGACAAACTGCAACTACACAGATGTAAAACTGTGATAAATGTTCACCACGGGTTCTGCCACCGCCGAACAAAGTCCGAATTAGAAAAAAAAACAGGAGAAGTAAAAATAAACAGTTCCATCGTTTGCCTCCTCCCACTTCCTGTCAGATCAGTTTATGACTTTGAGGGAAACCGCTCGAGAGACGGTTCACGGGTATTGTACGGCGATAAGTGTAGCTTTACGACCGCAAATCATGTCCGGTAAACACACGCGAGCTATCGAAGTAGAAACAAGCCCTTTAAAGGGAAAAACTGCAGATTCACCGGAAAAATACGGTACAACAAACGGACTCGCGGCGCACTGGTTCCCGAGGCGCCTGAAGGTTCAGTTACATCATTACATCAGCTATTTAAATTCAATGGTCTTGTTTTATCAGTACATAAACAGTCCTGAACATGCAATAAAGACTGAAAAATAACAGTGTATGTACAAAAATGTTGAAATCTCCACGAACCAGAGCGCCACCTTGAGGGCCACACGCATAATATAATGTACTATGATGATAAATGCTGGCGTAATCTCGCGTTCCAAAATAACCGTTCCATCTTCGCCTTTAAGAGGTCATCTAAAGTTCATGAAATTGCTTTAATATTAGTAATGATACTTTCACGACGCAATATGTATCGTGTCTATTTTCGACAGTGTCTTAGGGTATTTAATTAGAAGAATTTAAGCTGCTTAGACTAACGATACTAACGATATTGTGCATTTAAAAAGGTTTTACTGAGCTGATCCTAGTTTAGCTTCGTTTTTATGGCATAAAGTAGCTTAAATAATTATTGTTACGCACTTATAAATGTGCTTTTGTCTTGATCACAGCTGAGATTGAACAACCATCCGCAGACGAAGCTTTTGTGTAATATTTCACAGCAGAAAAACATGAACTTTATCCTCATAATCAACCGATTTTTCTTCGCTTTTGCGTCCAGGCGATGGTGTTCGGCCCGGAGAGACGGAGAACGCGACCCGACAAAGCGACGCTGGATTTGGCAGCTCGTACGATTTCCGTTATTTCTCCCGACATTTGATCCCCCCCGAAGGCTTTTGGAACCGCGTGAAACAAATAAACTTCTCCCCCGTGTTTCAGGAGGGAGAGTCGACTGTTACTGTGAACGAGGGGCAGCTCAGGCTCAAGCGGGGACAGTTTGTTGGTCCCCGAACACAACCAGTGAGTGTGGATTTACGATGACGCGTCGTTTGAAAATCTGACAGAAAGATGTGCAATTTACTCCAAATCAGTGGTGGAAGAAAGTGCTCGGTTTAGTTACTTAATTGAAAAAAGCACAGATACAGGAGCAGAAAAAGTATGAAACGCATGAGAAAAATGTATTTACGTACACGTTCTGTACTTTTAGAGCAGGGAAGGGACTGCTGAGAGCTGATCTTTTTGTTGGTTAAAGGCAGAACTATGTCACTTTTCGCACCATATTGACCATCTTTTTAGGTCTCTGACGGTTAAATATGCATTATTGCATTATTATTTGACGTGTCCTGTCGTCGCCCCCTGGCTGTTTCTGGAGTGAAAACCAGCCTCGATCTGACGACAACTCTCCTGAGAAAACCCTGGCCCTTTAAAAAATATAAATATATATATATTTGGCAATGTGAAATGTTTTTTTGATGTTGTGTGTGATTCTACTGAAAAACAAAAGAAGTGAAAAGTGAAGGTGGAAAGTTCTGACCATGTGTTTTCACAAGGGAGCTGCAGGGGGAGCTCTACTGTCAAAGTTACTTAGTTCTGCTTTAAAAACACTGTTGGCAGGGGCATAAGAGGACTAAATATCTATTCCCCTGAAAACATGCAAATAAAAGACAGTTTAATCTTTATTATTTTTATTTTTTTCAAATAAACGATTAAAATGCAACACAAAATTAGTCCTCAGCACGCTAACATGCACTCATTTTGGCCTGCTGAGGACCAAACCTAATTTTGTGTTCCATTTTAATAGTTTTAGAGTATAAAGTCAAACGTATTTCAGACAGATTTGGACAAGTACATTATTAAAGCGTCAAAAGTAGCGCAGATTTCCTAATTTTTCTTGCTGTGTTTGTTCATTTTGGTTCGCCTTGTGCTGTTGAAAATCACATTTATCTCAGAATTGCCTCTGTAAACGATCCATGTTTAATCCCAGCGTCATTCGCCCTCTTTCCGCACCTTTTTTCGCAGGTACCGGTGGCAGCGAGGCGACGGGACCGTGGCTTTGTTCGTGTCTCAAAACCCGGAACGCAAGAGACCATAAACTCTGCAGAGCCGCATTTTCCGACCGAGTGAAAACGTTTAACGGACAGGTTTTGTTGAAGTTTTGTCGTAGCAGCGCGTTCGTCTCGCCTGTAGAAATGGAGAGGCGCTGAACGACACAAATATGTTGCGTTTCCCAAGAATCCACATGTGAAAAAAAAACCAGATTGTTGAAATTGTGTCTTCTCATTTAGACCTTTTGAAATGCAGAATGTTTTTTAAAATGAAGACTGTAACAAGATAAACAACAACAAAAAGAAACTGTTTCAAATTTCCACATTAGAAATTGCTTTTTTATGACAAAAGATGGAAGAATTTTAACGTTATAGATTCATAAAGTACATCCAACATGCATTATCGTTATCGTTTACACTTCAAACATGTTCATTTTACGTTAAATATGAGCGTAACATCTAACATCTGAACACTGTATTAGAAATCAAAATGGACATTTAAATAAACATCATGAAATGTTTTGTGCAAACTCTCTTCGACGGGTGAAATGAGGCTTCAACTGACAGAGACAATTGTTTAACTGTTTCTGGCTCTTTACGTAAATGATGCAAATATAGTCAAGCTAACGGTTAGCATGGCGGACAAGAAAAATCTGTAAATGACTGAAACTGGGGAATGACAAGGCCCCAAAGATAAGTAGATGACTAATAAAAATGTTGATGAAACAATCGATCGATTAAAGGCACTGTACCTGACTTTTACTATCTTAAAACGTGAAAAACAGAACCGTAGCGTAACAAACGTTAGCATGCTAACGCTGCACTTCACGCTTCTCGGAGAATAAAGCGCTTTATATTTAGATGCAGAGAAAGCGCTCTGATCTCATTTTCACCTGAATAAATGCTTTTACAACATATTT
Source organism: Chaenogobius annularis (assembly GCA_015082035.1). Taxonomy (NCBI): domain Eukaryota; kingdom Metazoa; phylum Chordata; class Actinopteri; order Gobiiformes; family Gobiidae; genus Chaenogobius; species Chaenogobius annularis. The sequence continues at coordinate 115,693 of BJKM01000783.1, forward strand.
GTACTGGGGGAAAACTAGTTTACTTTATTGCGTTAAAAAAAATCGTGTTCAGCCCCTTTAATTCGACAGGAAGCCTCGTTTCTGTCAGTCTGGAAATACAATTCATTATAGCGCACAATTCAGGTAAATGCTTTTTTAAATGATAAAAACATGCCTCGTTTCCCCCTTTTAACCAAAGACAAATCCCTATTCTTATATGTGACTTTAACACGTTTTAACACGCATTTGAAATCCTCTTTGTCCAAATCAGTTCCTTCACAGTCGATGTCGCCAATTTGTTATCACTCAGTCATCGCCTCATGTAGAAGTCTAGACTTGCAGTCGGAATGAGCCCAAACTATTCAAATATCAATCATAAGAATAACAAACACATCGCAAAGGCAATGCCATTTCAGGGATTTATTGATTTAAGTGTAATATTCCAAGGGCTGGAAAGATGATTAATTATTGTGAAAATAAACAACATGAGATCACATAAAGATACAGAAAAAACATCATTTTTACCAAAGAAATACATATCAAAACGTAATTGAAAAAATTAAATAATAAAGGTTTTCAAACGCAAATCACTTTAATTTTTGGAGAAATGACAACAGCTTTCTCAAGAAATCTTTCCAATAAATATTAAATAATGAAGATTTTGAGACATAAAGACATAAATTATATCCAAGCAGAATAAAACCAGATACAGCAGGACTGATAAATACTGCGATATATTAGAAAAAAAATAATTAAACCCAACATTTACAATAAAATATTCAGAAATCTTTAGACTGCAAATTATATCTAACAATATTTTTTTCAAACAAAACTGCAGTAAATTCAGCTCTCATTGAGAATAATACTAATAATTGTTATTAAGACTTATTACTCTGCATTCTTGACTTTAACACAAAACTGTGACACTGTCGCTGTGACACTGATGCACTTTGTACACATCAAAATCATGAACAATGACATAAATAAATAATTACATTGCATAACTGGTGTGCAAATGATTGAATATACAGACATGATTGGTATCTTACTGCTATTACTCTTGAAACAGAGGAAAACTAGCACAAACAGCCCTTGAAAGAACAGTTTATTTGGAAGAACAGCAGCAATGTTGCCAACTGTAGGCCATTAAAAGGATAAATATAGTTGTAAACCTAATTTAAATAAAAATTATATCCTGTAAAGTTGGTACTACTATAGAGGTAATGCAGGGGATATTCAGAATTTTAGCAGTGAGTGGCTAAATTGTTTGAGCGTCAATGGCGAGTAATGACATTTTCTCATGTAAGAGCTCAAAATACGTCTAAAGTGTGAAAAAAACTGCTTTCTAATAACAAATATCAAAGTTTTGTGAATACAAACAGTGTATAAGCAGATAAACAACGTCACATTCATCTCTGACTTTGCGATCGCACACACAGTTGAAGCCATTAGCCTTTTCTCTTTAAATAACATGTTTATGAGTCGCAAGTTTAAGTTTCCTTTATCTCCCCATGTCGTTAGCAAACAAGCTAGCGAAGCTCTGCGCAGTATGAGCAGCAACGGCGAAACTACTTTCACGTTACATTTTGCTTTATAAAGTTACTTTGAGTTAAATAATATGTTTTTGGTGCATTGTTTACGAGAACAGTGTTTATGCTAATTTAAGCGCTAATCGCTAATGCTAACAATCTACAGGAAACACTTCTACACGCGGTATTGTTTTCTGACGAGGCTCACATGGGGTCGTGTTTTTCAGTCACCGAAACAGCACTGGTTTTTCAAAATGTGCGATGTTCGGAGGCTAACGCTAACTCTACCATTGAAAATGCATTAGAGCTAACACATAAAATGTTAAATAATAGCTTCACATACCAAAATTAAGAAAGAAACACATTTTATCAGTTGTGCCACTCACTACCCTGCTATGGACCCTTCCAGGAGTGATGTGTTTAGAATTTACCAACGAGTAACAACTGTCGATATCTAACTTCAACCTCGAGTTTCTAAAGTTCACTTGTTGAAACGCTTGGTGAAACAAAAACAAAAAAATTATCGTCAAACTGCTGTGGCCTGCTATGTTTTTGGTGCATTGGTGACGAGAATAGTGTTTATTTACGAGTTGTTAGCGCGTATGCTAACGTTGATGCTAACCGCTAACGCTAACAATCTACACAGAACACTTCTACACGTGGGATTGTTTTCTGAAGGGGGCTCACGTGTGGTCGAGTGGTTCTCAGTCGCTAAAACAGCCCTGGTTTTTCATAGTTTGCGATGTTTGGAGGCTAACGCTAACTCTTCCATTGAAAATGCATTAGCACTAACACATAGAACGGTATTGGGCTGCGTTTTTTTTACAAACATTGAAAGGAAAAATTGTTGATACGATATATATAAAAAAAAAGAAGTCAATTGCTGTAATTTCATTGCGTTTGAATTCGTAATGTGTTCTCGATAACAAATGTCTCCGCTATAAACGCCCCCAACGCCCAAAACGGCGCATACTCCAAAGTGATCAGCCCTTTGAAATTGTACGTAAAACTCGAATAATCCCACGGACACGCCCCCAACAGAGACAGCCCCGCCCCCCAGAGAAACTCCCACAGGTAAATAAACAAAGTGTAGACAGTCAGCCGCAGCGGGAGGGGCAGATTTCTGTTCAGAAGTGTGCGCCGCAGCGTCTCCACGGCGAACAGGGCGGTGGAGTACATGGGGAGGGCCCAGACGCTGCTGTGTCCCTGCAAGCGGACGTCCCGAGTGGAGAGAAAGTCCCAAGCGGAGGTGAAGAGGAGCTCGCACAGGAGGCCGTGGAGAGCGTAGAGGTAGAGGCGAGCGAGAGGGGGGAGGAGAGAGGGGGACGGGGGAGGGGCAGGGCGAGCCGGGGGAGGCCGTTGGACTCGGGCGGAACTGGGTGCTCTCATGGAGGTCGCTGTAAAAGACGAAAATGGATTAGAGATGATTATATCGTTAAAAGGTCTTACAACACAGTTAGTCCTGGTTCAGTCCTGGTTCAGTCCTGGTTTCTATCCTGGTTCTATCCTATTCAGTCCTGGTTCAGTCCTGGTTCAGTCCTGGTTCAGTCCTGGTTCTAATCCTAGTTCAGTCCTGGTTCAGTCTGGTTCAGTCCTGGTTCAGTCCTGGTTCAGTCCTGGTTCAGCTCTGGTTCTGTCTGCGTTCTGTCTGGTCTGTCCTGGTTAGCCCGGTTTCTGTCCTGTCAGTCCTGGTTCAGTCCTGGTTCAGCCTGATTCAGTCCTGGTTCAGCCTGGTTCAGTCCTGGTTCAGTCCTGGTTTCTTACTGATTCTATCCTGGTTCAGTCTCCTGGTTCAGCCCTGGTTCAGCTCTGGTTCAGCCTCTGGTTCAGTCCTGGTTCTGTCCTGGTTCAGTCCTGGGTTCTGTCCTGATAGTCTGGTTCAGTCCTGGTTCAGCCCTGGTTCAGCTCTGGTTCTGTCCCTGGTTCAGTCCTGGTTCTGTCTGATTCAGGTCAGCCTGGTTCAGTCCTGGTTCTCTAGCTGCTTCCTGTTCTAGTCTGGTTTCAGCTGGTTTCAGCTCTGGTTCAGTCCTGGCTCAGCCTGGTTCAGTCTGGTTCAGTCGGTTCAGCCTGACTCAGTCCTGGTTCAGTCCTGACTCAGTCCTGGTTCAGCCCTGGTTCAGCTCTGGTTCAGTCCTGGCTCAGCCCTGGTTCAGTTCTGGTTCAGTCCTGACTCAGTCCTGGTTCAGTTCTGGACCATCTGCAGCCTGTCCTGGGGGTGAGCTCTCTCCTTCACTGTGGTTCTCGCCAAGTTTCTACTTTTCCCAGAGGTTTTTTGTAGTTTTTCCTTGTCGTTAAGGAGGGTCTCAGGGAGGGTCTGGGACAGTTACCATTTGCTAAATTCCTGTGGACATTGATTCATCAACTTCGATTGAATCAACAATTCTGGAATGCCCCCAGAGCCGACTGCAGGTGTGATTTTGGGCGTTACAAAACCAATGTCATTTATCAGTGAAACTAGTTAACTCAACCTCAGCTCAGACTGGGGAGAGTTCCAAGCTGTGGGAGCAGCATAAGAGAAGGCTGGCGTCCCCAATCAGTCCGAACTCGAGGACGGTGAGTTCATAAATGTCACATGACGCCGGGCACATGTCGACGCCACAACCAATATCATAGTAATATTATTGGTTATTTGATTTGGATCGATTGGCATTCGTCCTGTAAATGGTTCTCGTTCACAAAATGATGTTTTTCTAGATTCATAGATAGATTTGTTTGTCAAACTGGTGTAAAGCACGGGAATAACATCTTTATTAACTATTTTTCTTCTTATCACAGACACGGGGAGAACATGCAAACACCACAAAGAGGGAAGAAACTGCGAGCGCCACACAACATGAGCAGAACATGCTAAACACCACACAGACATGCGAGACTGCACCCACAAGACACGGGAAGAACATGCAAAACAAACACAAACAGCGGGGAGAACAATGCGAAGCAACCACAAAGACACGGGAAGAACATGCGAGCGCACACAAAAGCATGAGCAGAACATGCAAACACCACACAGGACACGGGAAGAACATGCAAACACACGAACAACGGGAGAACATGCAAGCGCCACACAACACGGGAGAACATGAAACGCCACACAAACACGGGAGAACATGGCAAACACCACAAAGCACACGGGAAGAACATGCGAGCGCACAAAACATGAGCAGAACATGCAAACACACACAAACACGGGGAGAACATGCAAGTGCACACAAACTGGGGAGAACATGCAAGCGCCACACAAACATGGGGGAAACATCGAGCGCCACACAAACACGGAGAGAACATGCAAACACCACACAAGACATGGGGAGAACAATGCAAACACCAACACAGACACGGGGAGAACATGCGAGCGCCACACAGACACGGGAAGAACATGCCAAACACAGAAAGACCCCACAAAGCCCAGAACTGAACCGGGGATGATTTGCGGTGAGTTGCTAACCACTCTGCCGCGGTGCCTGCTGTGAGTGGGCCGTGACGGTGGCACAGTTAAGGTCGTCCTTGAGGAAGCACGGTTACAGTCTTTAAATAGATTAGTTTTGTAAGGATCAGATTAACAGACGGTTCAGAGCTCGTCAGCGTCTAAACTACACTCTCACGACTACTGACTCTACTCTTACAAAGTACTAGTAGTACTCCAGTAGTACTCCAGAGCGCTGGTCATTTCATCAATATTATCCAATTCAAAGTATGATAAAAAAAAAAAAAAGTATTGTTCCTGTTATTTTGGGTAAAAACAGCTTGAAAAGTTGGTGCTAAATGAGCTGAATGTGAAAAGTGAGTTGCTGTCATTGAATAAATAACAACTTTACAGTTCAGAAAAGTCACAATTGTCGTTACTTAGACGACTACTTTTACTATATAACAAATACTATACAAATTGGAAAATAACAAACAGTATAACAACATTCTTTAAAAGTAGTTTACAGTGTTTTTTGATGGAGTAGCACAACAGAAATTACTGCAACAATAAAGACAACAACTACTACTACTTCTACTACTACTATTACTGCTACTTCATTTACTATAATACAAATGTTATTATATATTATACAAATTGTAAACCAGTAAAAACTATTTTGCTGTTTTTTTCCTAACTACTTTTACAGTCTCAACCAGATACTACTGATGCTTTTTCAACAATAACGTTTATAGTAACTGCACTTTTCATACATTTTAATAGAGCATGAACAAAGACTTAACTCATCATGAGCAAATAGTTTATTAAGAATGATTCCGGCGTAGTAACTATTTAATTTAGGAGTTTTCTCTCAGTGAAGTTATAGTTATAGGCCCGAATAGTCCTAACTAAACTATTTGTAAGTCTTTTCTCATGCTTTGCTAAGCGAGTAACCAATACTACTACTATAGTACAAATACCAGGGTGTCAGAAGGGATCAATCTTCTCGTCTCACCCGTTTCATCTTTGCCTCTCGGGACCTTCCTCCCTCTGAGCTCCATCACGCCCGCGTTTGGTCCCGGTCTGATCCCGCGCCGCGCTTCACCTCCGCGAGCTCGGGCTAAACATTAATCCGCTGATACCGCCGCGCACGCTCAGCACGACAGACGGAGCACGCGGCGCCGCACCAGAAACGTGCCCGCGGCGAGAAAGCTTCAGACCGGCGGTTTCAAAACGGACGTCGGCGCGTCGAAGGAGAAGTTCGATTTGGAGGTTAACTTTGGGGTTATCAGCGGCGAACACGCGAAAGGGCGTGTCACTCCGCGCCGCTCAAAAACGTGTTCATGATAAAGGAGAGGGCTGAGTGAAGGGAGGGTTTTCAAACTCAGACGGAAAGAAATGGACGAAAAGCGTACGGGGACTAGATTGTGGCCGTGGAAGGTCTAGATTGGAGTGATGTGTAAACCAAGACTAAAGTAAAGGTCAAAACAAAGACTTTCGCCACATCGAAATTGGGACTAGACTCGACTCTAAACCTGGACGAGAACAGGACCGAACAAGTCAGGATTCAAACGTGCTAAATTAGTGTGAACGCACCATTACATAGGTCTGAAGCAGCGCTAAAACTAGGACTAAACTAAACTAGGAGGTCTAAACTGTCACAACATCAGGAAAGGCTGAAGAATGGTTTGTGAAATGAAAACCCGTACGAGGGGCACTTTGAAATAACTAAGCATGAGCAAAGACAAATGCTGTTAAAGTGAGAAAAGTGTTATTTCAATGCATTTATTTTTCATTTAAGAAAAAACCTTGATAAAAACTTGTCCGTTTGAACTTGTTTCACAGTTTCAACGCACTTTCTGATCATCATTTCATCATCTTTTAAAAACCGTCAGAAACATCTTTTCGACGCCGTAAGGGATAAATGGAAGGATGAGTCAAATGCACGAGAAACTGGGCGCGTTGGTTCTCACATGTCGCTCTTCCGGTTCTAGCTCTTGTTTCCAGTCCGAGTTCAGCTCCGAGTTCAGTCTTGTTTCCTGACGTTGATAGTAATTAATACATTCTGCAGCAACAGTCTTAAAACCTCTGAACTCAGTCTATCACTCAGCTCTAAGGTTCAGCTCTAAGGCTCAGCTCTAAGGTTCAGCTCTAAGGGTCAGCTCTAAGGGTCAGCTCTAAGGGTCAGCTCTAAGGGTCAGCTCCAGGGTTCAGCTCTAAGGGTCAGCTCTAAGGGTCAGCTCTAAGGGTCAGCTCTAAGTTCAGCTCTAAGGTTAAACATCTAAGGTTCAGCTCTAAGGTTCAGCTCTAAGGGTTAAACTCCTAAGGTTCAGCTCTAAGGTTCAGCTATTAAGGTTAAACTCTAAGGTTAACTCTTTAAGGTCAGCTCTAAGGTTAACTCTATAGGTTAAACTCTAAGGTTCAGCCTAAGGTCAGCTCTAAGGTTAAACTCTAAGGTTAGCTCTAAGGTTAAACCTCTAGGTTCGCTCTAGGCTCTAAGTTCAGCTCTAAGGTTAGCCAGGTCCTCTAAGGTCCATTACACGAAAGGACACAGAACTAACCACAGTTAATCCCACTCTGAAGTAGGAGAAGAAGAGAACAACTGCATTTTGTTTGTTTATAAGGCTTGTTTGCATCTTGTTTTATAATCATTTTATCTCAATCGTCGATGTGCAAATGTGTTTTTATGTATTTGTTAAGTTTATTTTCATGTTTTTCTTGCTGTTTATTTGCATATTCTGTATGTTTGTTAATTCTGTGTTGTGTTTTAACATGGACCCATGAAAAGAGACATTTTCTCATTAGGTTTCTCTGCATGATAAATAAAATGAACGAATATTTGAGTGGTACAATTCAAACACCACAATTTGACGATTATTCATGATTATTGACACCAAACAACAGCGAACAATCCTTTTATGAACTCCAACTGTCTGAATAAAAAGTGATTAGAGAAATGTCCCGATTATTATGTTTTAGTTCTCATATCATTGCAGTGTACCTGAATGAATAGCTCTGGCAGTTTGGTTTTATTGGTCGATAAGAACAGCCTGATATCGACCGTCATTATCATCGTTTCCTGCTGCTGAACGAGGCTCCTGTGAAAGGCCATAAAACTCGCGTTACAGTCAACGTGGAGGAGAAGCCCGCCGCCCAGCGTGTTTGCTTTGCCCTGATAAAACCGTCAGACGAAGCGCAGAGTTTGACCAGAGTCCAGAGACGGACAAACAAAAGGCGAGAGCGAGAAAACGAGAAGGACAAAGGAGGAGGGGAAAGAGAGGACGAGGGCGGGACTGAACTGAAACAGGGAAGTGAGAAGGGAGCGTGAACAAAGGGTCTGTTTACAGTATTACGCTGTCGTTGGCTTTTGCAGCCTTGGTCATGTAGTTAGTTATCTTTTTAAGAGTAGAAAAAAACTAAATAAAACAAGAAACAAAGAGGGGAAGAATACATTTTTTTTTTAAAAAGAGTGTAGCTCGTGCATACAAACTGGTTCGTCATTAGGCCCCCATTTATTTTTTGAAATTATTTGTATTTATTCATTTATTTACTTGTTTATGTGTTTATGTATTTATTTATTTATTGATTAGTTAGTTTTTATTTCATTTATTTCATTTTACTTATTTACTTACTTATGTGTTTATGTATTTATTTATTGATTAGTTGGTTTTAATTAATTAATTTTTATTATTTATCTATTTATTTACTTACTTGCTTATTTATGTGTTTATGTATTTATGTATTGATTAGTTAGTTTTCATTTCTTTATTTTTAGTCTTTATCTATTTATTTATTCACTTGCTAATTTATGTGTTTATGTATTTATGTATTTATTAATTAGTTTTCATTTATTCATTTTATTTATTTGTTTATTTATTTGTTTGTTTGGTAAATATGTCCATTTTCAAACTAAACGTGACTAAACTTAATCGTTTGTTTTCCCATTATTATTCGAGCCCAGTTCGTGACAGTCGGTTCATCCCCATCCTTTTCTTTACGATACATGCTCCAGATGTATCCATCTGTTGTCTCCATTGCAAGCGTTCCGCGTCCCACGTAGTTTTAAGGTCAAAGCGGTTTGTTCATGTTAAAAATAATGGGCAGTGCTTTATTTACCCATTATTGTCCTTAATTAGGTAGCTTATTTTTATGTTTTTGGAGCACAAACTGACCCCGAGTCTTCCCAGAATGGTGGATTTGACTGAAAATAAGTGGGTGATAGCTTTCTTTTTATATTTTGCCATTTTTTTTAATAAGCTTGTGGACTAAATGGAATGAACGGAGAAAATGTCAACCGGGTAAAATGTACCCCTTTTTTTTTTTTTTTTTTTTTTACTTCAGTTACTTTGAATTCAGTATGTTAAGACTTTTGGAGCTCTAAAGCTGCTGAACCTTGATTTTCACACGCAAAAGAGGAAGTACCGTGTATTTAAGATTAACTAATCCCTCGCTCTCCAACACCCGTTGCACACTCGTCATATCCATTCTCAATAAAGTGCACGGTTTAATACAGCTTTTTTTCAGACGCGGACGCCGGAGCCAGGCGGACACCAACCTCCTCTACAAGACTCCGGCACCTCCTCTGCTGCTCCTCCGTACTCCTCTGCAGACCCTTCATACCTCCTTTGCAGACCCCCGTACCTTCCCTCCGTCTGCTCCTCCGTCCTCCTCTGCAGACCCTCCTCCGTACCTTCCTCCGCTGCTCTCCGTACCTCCCTCTCCGCTGCTCCTCGTACCTCTCCGGCGCTCCCTCCGTACCTCTCCGCTGCTTCCCTCCGTACCTCCTCTCGCTGCTCCCTCCGTACCTCCTCCGCTGCCCTCCGTACCTCCTCCGCTGCCTCCGCTGCCCCGCTGCTCCTCCGTACCTCCTCCGCGCCTCCTCCGTACTCCTCTGCAGACCCTCCGTACTCCTCCGCTGCCCCTCCGTACCTCCTCTCCGCTGCCTCGCTGCTCCTCTCCGTACCTCCTCCGCTGCTCTCCTACTTCCGTACTCCTCTGCAGACCTCCTCGTACCTCTCCGCTGCCCCTCCGTACCTCCTCTGCTGCCCCTCCGTACTCCTCTGCAGACCCTCATACCTCCCCGCCCCTCCGTACCCTCCTCTGCACCCTCCGTACCTCCTCCGCTGCTCCTCCGTACTCTCCGCTGCCCTCGTACCCTCTCGCTGCTTCCCCGCTGCCCCTCCGTACCTCCTCTGCAAGACCTCATACCTCCTCCGCTGCCCCTCCGTACCTCCTCTGCAGACCCTCCGTACCTCCCTGTGTCCCGTCACTCTCTCCTGCCTCCTGGTTTTGATAACGTCACTGTTGTTTAGATGTTTGTCAGTTCTGCTCGACGGTGCGAACAGTTCAAATCTCACGTAGTTCCACCATCACAGAATCAGTCTGTCTCCTCAGCGTGTCTCGACCAGGGCTTTTCCACTTTATTTCCCCTCCGGCCCATGAGGGGGGGCATGACAGGGGCATGACACGTCGCTGTAGCAACAGTTTGGGTCTACCGGGTAATTGAGTTAATACAATAAAATAACTTTTACAAAATGCTTTAGCAATGATGGGCAAAACCCAAACAGAACTGGACCAGAATTAAACTAGGACTAGACTAGAACCAACCACGTCTGAACCGGGACTAACCCAGAATCAAAACGGGTTTAAAGCAGAATTAAACCAGGACTAAACAGACACCAAACCAGGTCTAAACTAGTGCTAACCCAGAATTAAACCAGCAAACAAGATTTTTTTGTTTTGTTTTATTATTTGGAAGATGGTTGTGGGGCAGATTAAATCACTTGGATGGCCTGATCTGGCCCCCGGGCCTTATGTTGGGAGGGATTAGGGTTACATCTCGTCATTGTTAAGTATATTGGCTCAGTCCGTGTCGTCCTTTTCTCTGTGAAAGCTTCTGTTTGCTGCTGACATAAGCACATTAAAAGGTATCCATTTATTGTTCCATCTGTAGGAGTTTTATGTCCCACAGTACGAAGTGGCATGTTGATGTGGGAAATAATGTGCATCTTTTGGAGCTGTAATCCCCGTCACTCTTGGGTTCTCATTGTGTTTTTGTGTTTGTGCACGTTTGATTCTTCTTGTTTTCTGATTCAAACTCTGATAATGTCACTGTTGTTTTGATGTTTGTCAGTTCTGCTCGACGGTGCGAACAGTTCAAATCTCACATAGTTCCACCATCACAACATCTCTGTTTGTCTCCTCTGTTTAGCTAAAGGCTTAGAGAGTTATGGGCTTGCATCTCCACAAACCTGGCTCGTACGTGGCCTAAAAGAACCTCCTACTGCTTGTATGGATCACTTTATCTACAATGGAGTTTCTGTGTGAAATACTGTCAAATCAAGTCTCAATGTAGGACTAAACCAGGTCTAAACCAGGTCTAAACCAGGACTAAACCAGGACTAAACCAGGTCTAAACCAGGACTAAACCAGGACTAAACCAGGACTAAACCAGGACAAATAAGGTCTAAACCGGCCTATTCACGGTAAACAAAGACTAAACCAGTCAATACAGGTCTAAACGAGGACTAAAATCAGGTCTAACCAGTCTAAACAGACAAATCAGTCTAAACCAGGTCTAAACCAGGGGAAAAAAAAAAACCAGGACTAAAGCCGGTATCTCAAAGCCAGTACTAAACCAGGACTAAAATCAGGTCTAAACCAGGATAAACAGGACTAAACAGTCTAGACCAGGACAAACGAGGACTAATCAGGTCTAAACAAGGAGCTAAACTAGGTTTAAACCAGGTCTAAACCAGGACTAAATCAAGGTCTAAACAGGACTAAACCAGGACTACACCAGGTCAAACAGGGAGGGGGGAGGACTAAACACGGACTAATCAGGTTAAACACAGGACTAACCCAGGGACTAAACAGTGACTAAACCAGGTCTAAACCAGGACAAACCAGGTGCTAAACCAGGATTAAACCAAGACTAAACCAGGACTAAACAGGAGCTAAAATCAGGCTCTAAACAGGACTAAAACCAGGTCTAAACCAGGACTAAACAGCGACTAAATCAGGTCTAACACAGGACTAACAGGTCTAAACCAGGACTAAACGCAGTCTAACGCAGGATAAATCAGGAACTAAAACCAGTCGAAAACGCAGGACTAAATTCAGGTCTAAAATCAGGTCTACAACAGGACTAATCAGGGTGTAAATACCAGACTAAACCAGGTCTAAACACAGGTCTAGACCAGGACTAAATCAGGGCTCCTAACCAGGTTAAACGCCTAACCAGGCTAACACTAATCAGGTCTAAACAGGTGCTAAACCATGTTCTAAACCAGTCTAAACAAGGTCTAATACCAGGTCTAACTCTAAACCAGGCTTAACAATAAATTAAGGTTTGCTGAAACGAGGTCAAAATCAGGTCTACACACAGGTCTACACAGGACAACAGGTCTAAACAAGGTCTAAAGGTAACAGGACTAAACGCAGGACAGTATCAGTGTCTAAACCAGGAACTAGGCTAACCAGGACTAAACAGTCTAAACTAGACTCAACCAAGATTAAAAGGGACTACAACAAGATCTAAACAGGTCAAACCGAGGCTAACCGGGAATAAACGGGCTGAACGGACTAAACGGGAACTAAACAGAACAAACCAAGACTAAACCAGGACTAAACCAGTCTCGAACCAGGTCTTAATCAGGTTAAACCAGCAAAAACATTGACTAAACCAGGACTAAACTAGAGCTAACCAGGACTAAACTAGCCAAACATGATACACCAGATTCTAAACCAGGTCTAAACCAACTCTAAACAGGTCTAACCAGGTCTAAACCAGGTCTAAACAGGGTAAACAGGCCAAAAATGACTAAACAGGTCTAAACCAGACTAATCAAAGGTCTAACCAGGACTAAACCAGGTCTTAAACCAGGACTAAATCAGTCAACCAGGTCTAACCAGGACTAAACCAGTCTAAATTAGGACTTAAAACTACCAGACTAAACAGGTCTGAAACCAGGTCTACAACCAGAACTAAACCAGGACTAAACCGTCTAAACTAGGACTAAACCAAGATGAAAAGGGACTAAACAGATCTAAACCAGTCTAAACCGGGCTAAACGGAATATCCGGGACTAAAACGGGACTAAACCAAGAACTAAACCAGGACTAAACCGTCTAAACAGGACTAAATCAGGTCAAACCAGGTCTAAACCAGGTCTACACAAGGTCTAAACCATGACTAACCAGGACTAAACCAGGAACTAAACCAGTCTAAACCAGGACTAAAATCATTCTAACCGGATAAACCAGGTTAAACCAGGACTAAATCATGTCTAAACCAGGACTACCCAGGTCTAAACAGGATAAATCAGGTCTAAACAGTCTAAACCCAGGTCTAAACAGACAAATCATTTACATGGTCTAAACCAGGACTAAATCATGTCTAACAGCAGGTCTAATCAGGACTAACAGACTAAACCAGTAACTAAATCAGGCTAAACTAGGTCTAAACAGGACTCAACCTCAGGACTAAACAGACTAAACCAGGTCAAACTAGGACTAAACCAAGATTAAAAAGGGACTAACTAGATCTAAAACCAGGTCTAAACCGAGGCTAACGGGAAAACCGGACCTAAACGGGACTAACAAACTAAAACCACTGACTAAACAGGAACTAATACCAGGTCCTTAAACAGGTCTAAACCAGGCAAAACATGACACCAGGTCTAAAAACCAGGCAAAAAACATCGACTAGAACCAGGACAAAACTAGCTAAACCAGGACTATAACCGGCCAAAAACGATGAACTACCAGATCTAAACCAGGTCTAAACCAACCTAAACCAGGTCTTATAACCAGGTCAAACCAGGTCTAAACAGGGCTAAACCAGGACTAAAACAGGAACTATCCAGGTCAACTAGCAAACCAAGATAAAAAGGGGACTAAACCAGGATCTAAACCAGGTCTAAACGAGGCCTTAAACGGGAATAAACCGGAGACTAAACCGGGACTAAACCAGAACTATACCAGGACTAAACCAGGTCTAAACCAGGAACTAAATACAGGTCCAACAGGTACTAAACCAGGTCACACAGGTCCTAAACCATGACTAAACAGGACTAAAACCAGGCTAAACCAGTCAAACAGGACTAATCAGGTCTAACCAGGTCTAAACCAGGACTAAACCAGGTTCTAAACCAGGTCTAAACCAGGACTAAATCAGGTCTAAATCCAGGTCCCTAACCAGACTAATACAGGTCTACACAGTCTAAAATCAGGACTAAACCAGGACAAACCAGGACTAAATCAGGTCTAAACATGTCTAAACAGGACTAAACCAGAATAAACCAGGACTAAAACCAGGTTCTAAACTAGACTAAACCAAGATTAAAAAGGGACTAAACTAGATTAAACCAGTCTAAACCGAGGCCTAAACGGATACGGGACAACCGGGACTAAACAGAAACTAAAACCAAACTAAACCAGACCTAAACCAGGTCTTAACAGGTCTAAACCAGGCCAAAACATGACAATACCAGGTCTAAACCAGGCCAAAAACATGACTATAACCAGGACAAACTAGAGCTAAACCAGGACTAAACCAGGCCAAAACATGACTAAACCAGATCTAAACCAGGTCTAAACCAACTCTAAACCAGGTCTTAACCAGGTCTAAACCAGGTCTAAACCAGGGCTAAACCAGGCTAAAACATGACTAAACCAGGTCTAAACAAGGACTAAACCAGGACTAAACCAGGACTAAACCAGGTCTAAACCAGGACTGAACCAGGATTAAACCAGGACTAAACCAGGTGTGAGTGAGTCAGAAAGTGTGCAGCTCTGGACTTTTCAGGGGAAATAAAGTTTAGAAAAACCCTCATTGCAAAGGAATTTTGTCAAGTGCCGAGTCCGACGCCAGGATCTCGTATTTCATTGGATGAACCGGTCGAGTTCGAACAAGTCGAGAGGGAACGACCTCCGAGTTTATGTGTCATAAAAGCTGGAGCTGCAGCACAGAGCGGCAGACGAGCGCGAGGAGCCACGACGCGAGAGGTGAGACGCTTTCAATACGCTTTCAATACGCTTTCAATGCGCTTTCTATACGCTTTCAATACGCTTTCAATGCGCTTTCTATACGCTTTCAATGCGCTTTCTATACGCTTTCTATACGCTTTCAATGTGCTTTCTATACGCTTTCAATGCGCTTTC
Source organism: Chaenogobius annularis (assembly GCA_015082035.1). Taxonomy (NCBI): domain Eukaryota; kingdom Metazoa; phylum Chordata; class Actinopteri; order Gobiiformes; family Gobiidae; genus Chaenogobius; species Chaenogobius annularis. The sequence continues at coordinate 130,768 of BJKM01000783.1, forward strand.
AATGTGCTTTCTATACGCTTTCAATACTCTTTCAATACGCTTTCAATGCGCTTTCTATACGCTTTCAATACGCTTTCTATACGCTTTCAATACGCTTTCTATACGCTTTCAATGCGCTTTCAATGTGCTTTCTATACGCTTTCAATACGCTTTCAATACGCTTTCAATACGCTTTCAATACGCTTTCAATGTGCTTTCTATACGCTTTCAATACGCTTTCAATGCGCTTTCAATGTGCTTTCTATACGCTTTCAATGCGCTTTCAATACGCTTTCAATACGCTTTCAATACGCTTTCAATGCGCTTTCAATACGCTTTCAATGCGCTTTCAATACGCTTTCAATGCGCTTTCAATGCGCTTTCAATGTGCTTTCTATACGCTTTCAATGAGCTTTCAATGCGCTTTCAATACGCTTTCAATACGCTCGCTTAGAATAACCACACGGAGGCGGCTAAAAAACGTGCGGATTTCAATAAAACTGATGGCATGTTCAAAAAATATAGAAAAAATTAAGAAGTGAAACAATGAATTACTGGATATTTTTGTATGTTTTATCAAAGGATTAAAAATTGTAACAGTGTATTATAACTCAAATATAACGAACACAGACTTAAAACACAATGAACTAATTATAAAGAAGGATTCAGGCTTAGCAACTACTTAATTAATATCCTAACAACCTTAAACCGTTTAAAGTAGTTACTAAATCTGAAAAATCTTTAATAATCTATTTCTTTATTGTGAATTATGTCTTTGGTGACGCTTTGTTAAGGCAAATTAAGCTGTAATTATAAAAAAAAATGTGTACAGTATATGTTAATTCATATTTAATCACAGGATAAATAAATAAAAAGGACTTTGTTTGCTCTGCTCATTCCAAAAACTAAACCTTCTAAATGAAAGTAGCAATGACTCTGGCTTTAATAGATCAAAAGACGGTTAGAATTTTGTGTTTTTGTTTTTTTATGGATCATTTCAATTGTTTTTTTTAACGCCGTTGTCCTGGAACAACCTGGACGCTTGACACTGTTCCATAAAAAACAAACAAAATGAGAGCGTCGCAAAGAACGCCTTTTTAGGTGAAGTCGCTGGATACTTGCTGTAGATTTTGTTGTAACTTAAAATATCTAAAGTTTTAGTTTAAGCTCAGTGGTGGAAGTACTGCTTAAAGTGACGTATGACAGGTTTTTACGATGTTCTAATTGTGACTTTATTTGGTGTGTTTGTACCTGTCGTACTTATAAATGATAGTTCTACACCAATCGAGCGGGTATTTGTGGAGAAAAGTGGAAAAATCTGTAGAAAAATGACAGGAAGTGACATCACACATTCATTCCGGTCAAAGGTTATGCACAAATTACACCGAATAAACGACTTTATTTGACTCTCTAATCATGAATTCAACGAAATAAAGTCGTTTTCTTTCATTAATTTGTCAAAAAAAAAACAAAAAAAAACATTTTGGCCCAGTGGTTGCTGGGTAATTTCCTATTGTGATGTCATCGATTACAAACAGGAAGTGAAAATTATAAACCTATAAAATGAGCTATTCTGTGATTACATTTTTCTAATTCTTTGCAAAATTTCAAGTATATAATATGTAACTGCATTTTAGTTCAACGAGTCGTCCCACCTGTAGGGGGCGCTTTAAGTAACATGTTTAGGTGTCTGTACTTTACTTTGAGGATTTGTACTTTCTACTCAACTACATTTATTGGACTGGACTGAAAAAAGTACAGAGTTTGGTTTGAAGAGTTACTTTAGTCACGTTGACGGTGACGTTCTGCGTCAAGGTTTTGGGTTCGAGTCCCAGATTTGAGCAAAAACAAGAATGTACACACACAATTCAATAGGAAAAATGTATTTATCATTTATTTTGACGGGCGAAAACCAAACGAGAGAAACTGTACTTTTCTTGTGTACCCTGTCAAATACAAAATACAAACATAATACAAAGACACATCCCGATAAAATGCAAGTAAAACATATAGAACAATAAAACACACTTACAAATACAAAATGGGATACAATCATGGTTCAGTGGGTAGTCTCTTTGAGGTCATTAAAAGGCATAAAATCATTTAATTCAAAAGGTTTTTGTGTTTTATTCCACAGGCAGGGAATTACTCTTACTTTTAAACGTCTACTTCAAAATGTTTAGTATTTTATGCACATGTATCTGTACTTTTACTGAAGGCAAAATTAGTATTTTTCAAATGTATTTTTTCGACCACTTTGTTCCCTCGCCAGGCTTTCACATGGAAATAACAAAACGTTCCAATCTGCTCCTGTATTTGAAAAATATTTAATTTAATCCACAGATTTCTGCGGAATTTCAAAATGTTTTCTTAAAATGCCTTTTCTCCCACAGAAACATAAAGATCAGAGCCTAAAGCAGCTCCTACAAACACCAGACTTTACAATCTTGGACTCAACAAGCTTCTGACTAAACGTGAAGAAGAATGTGTTGATATCTAATTCCAAACCTGATTTATTTCAGATTCAAAACTAAAAAATGAGGCAAAATGTGAAATTGTAGGCACATTTTCAGTCAGATCTCAAAAACTAAATAAGAAATCAAAAATGTCATCCGTAAATGTTTTTGTATCTCATAAATCAACAAAATTAAGCAAAAAATTCAAACTTGGTTCTGTCCATTTTTCAGATGTAAATGTCTCAAATATGTGCAATTTTGTCTGTTTTTACACATAAAACGCCTCATTTCTGTGTGAAAAACGTGTAATGTCATGTTTCCTTATATTTATGTGAGTAAACGACAGGAAAAGTTTCAAATTGATATCTGTGAATTTAAAAATGTTTCCTATCCACCTTCAGCATCTCACTTTAAGTAACAACATTGAGTACTAAACTAAACTAAAGTACTTATTTCTTTTCTTTTATTACAGGATTCCGACACTGATACCTTCTCCTCAACATGTCCAACTCGTCCATCAGCATCAGCCCGGTCCTGCACTGCTCCTACACCCCAGAAACCCGGACGTCCTTCCTCTTCCTCGTCATGCTCGTGGAGGTTGTCGTCGGTCTTCCCGTCAACCTTTTGGCCCTGTGGATCTTCTGCTTCCGCATGAAATTCTGGAAGCCTCACGCCATCTTCCTTTTCAACCTAATGCTCGCCGACTTCTTGCTTCTGGCCTGCGTCCCCTTCCGAATCGACACGCACTTACGGGGCGATCACTGGATTTACGGGGACGTGTTCTGCAGGGTTAACCTCTTCATGTTGGCCGTGAACCGCTCGGCAAGTATCGGGTTCATGACCATCGTGGCTCTGAATCGCTACTTCAAAGTCCTCCACCCGATACACTGCGTCAGCTTGATGTCTTCACGCCACGCCATCTTGCTGTCCATCTTCATATGGTTCGTCGTCGTACTCATTCGCGTTCCGTTGCTAACTATCGATCTTTTGCATCGTAAAGACAATCGCACGATGTGCAGAAGTTTCAGCTCCTACCGGAATCCGCCGTTGGCCATTACCGTCCACTACATCGCCTACATCGCCGAGTTCATCCTTCCTTGGCTTTTGCTCATCTTCTGCTCGGCGAGAATCATTTGGTATTTGAAAAGACAGGAACAAATCATCCAGCAAAAGAAGTTCAAGAAAGCCATACGATCGGTTGCGGTGATCAATTTGGTGTTCACGGTTTGTTTTTTGCCCGCGATCGTCACGGGATTGGGCAGTTTGGCGCTAAAGAAGTTCAAGCCGCTTGACTGTGAGGCTTTCCGGAAGACCGCGCTGGCTTTCATGGTCAGTATCGGACTCACGTACCTGAACAGCACTCTGGACCCGGTCATCTACACCTTCTCCAGCTCCATGTTCAGGGGCGCGCTGAAAAGTGTCTTCAACAAGATGCGGAGCTGAAGTTCGTGTTTATTGTAAATGGCTTTGTATGATAGGCCTGTTTCTTATTATTTTGCAAATGAACATTGGAAATATATATTATATAGTTGGACATGGGTCCCTAAAGCTAAACTAACATTTCTTCCCTGTTGCTTGTTTTTGTCATAAAGACTTGAAATAATCTGCATTTAGAGCTGACGTTGGTTAATTTTGGTTAATATTCTCAATTTAATATTGGTCACTTTAGTCACGACGCTAAGATGTCAAAACTCGATGTCTTTGCTAAGGAACAGTCACATCGACCTCGATATCAACTTCGATACCACCACAATAAACATAAATTATAGTTCTGATAAAGCTCAAGATCATGATCAAACTTTTCAGTCACATTTTCTCCTGTTTATGTGATTTTAGTATAAATATTGTTCAGAAGAATATTAGTAGTTTCGATGGAAGTTTTGGTGTCGATTAGCATCTGAATTTCGACATTTTTAGCAAAACCAAACGCCTGTAGCTACAAATATGGCAGATATCTCCAGCCAAGGACAGTGAAGAAGAAATTTCAGTTTTTATTTGTGAGAAGATGTTGAGCATTTCGCCAGTTTTTTGTTTTGGTGTGGATGGACCCAGTTTGGTTCTAGTTTAGTGCAAGTTCAGACCGGATTTACTTCCTTCAGTCCCTGTTCAGTTTCTTCTGGGACAAGTCCACGATTCGATTGCTTCTGTTTTAAAAGCTCGGGTTTGATCCTGTTTTGATCCTCATTCATTTCCTTCATGTTTTACAAGACTTGAACCGTTTTTGTTTTGTGTGAAAAGACCCAGGAACACCATAAACCAGGACTAAACAATCCGCATTTAAAACCATGAAAGTCCCGGTTCAGTTCTGGATCGTCCCGGCTCCAGTTCTTGGATCGTCCCGGCTCAGTTCGGATCGTACCGGCTCAGTTCTTGGATCGTCCCGGTTCAGTTCTTGGATGGTCCCGGTTTCAGTTCTGGGATCGTCCCGGTTCAGTTTCTGGGATCGTCCCGGCTCAGTTCTTGGATCGTCCCGGTTCAGTCTGGGATCGTCCCGGCTCAGTTCTGGGATCGTCCCGGTTCCAGTTCTTGGATCGTCCCGGCTCAGTTTTGGGATCGTCCCGGCCAGTTCTTGGATCGTCCCGGCTCAGTTCTTGGATCGTCCCGGCTCAGTTCTTTGGATCGTCGTCTTCTGGATCTCCCGGCTCAATTCTTTGGATCGTCCCGGCTCAGTTCTTGGATCGTCCCGTTCAGTTCTGGGATCGTCCCGGCTCAGTTCTTGGATCGTCCCGGTTCAGTTCTTGGATCGTCCCGGTTCAGTCTGGGATCGTCCCGGCTCAGTTCTTGGATCGTCCCGGCTCAGTTCTGGGATCGTCCCGGCTCAGTTCTTGGATCGTCCCGGTTCAGTTCTGGGATCGTCCCGGCTCAGTTCTTGGATCGTCCCGGCTCAGTTCTGGGATCGTCCCGGCTCAGTTCTGGGATCGTCCCGGTTCAGTTCTGGGATCGTCCCGGCTCAGTTTTCGATCGTCCGGTTCAGTTCTTGGATCGTCCCGGCTCAGTTCTTGGATCGTCCCGGTTCAGTTCTGGGATCGTCCCGGCTTCAGTTCTTGGATGTCCCGGCTCAATTCTTGGATCGTCCCCGGTTCAGTTCTGGGATCCTCCCGCTCAGTTCTTGGATCGTCCCGGCTCAGTTCTTTGGATCGTCCCGGTTCAGTACTGGGATTCAGTTGGACGGCTCAGTTCTTGATCGTCCCGGTTCAGTTCTTAGGTCGTCCCGGTCATTCTTGGATCGTCCCGGTTCAGTCTGGATCGTCCCCGTTCAGTTCTGGGATCGTCCCGGTTCATTCTGATCGTCCTCTTTGACCATGTTTTCACCTGATTTCATTTTGTTCATTTTTACAAGACTTAATCCTGGTTTGGACCCGATTTGGACCTGGTTTGACCGGTTTTTGCTGGTTTGGATCCCTGGTTCCTTTTGGGATGGATACTGTTGGAATCACGCTGTATCAAGCTGGTCTGAAGTGTGTTTGCTTAATGGGAAAACTATTTGCCGCAGACTTGATGCTCAAACGGTTGCGAACCAGGAATTTAAAATGGGAAAACGCGTTCAAGCAAAACTGTAAATATTTGCACAGGTGAAAGACCAAATCTGTATCCAGTTTGGTCAAAGAGCGACACAAAATGATTAAAGAACCTGTGTCGTATATGATAAAGAGATCAGAGTTGTGTAAATGTTTGTGTTTACTGTAGAAAACATGAAAGTTCTGATTACCACACTTTGAACCATCTCTTATCTAATCCAGCACATAAAGAGCAATTGTTTAAGTTAATAAAGTGGTCAATGTGAAATATCTGTTCAGAAACCACCATTTTATCTTTAATTTTAATCTTAATTTAAGATTAATTTGATTTAATTTTGCGATTAGATTTTCGTTTTGATAATTGGATTCTTCTCAAAATCCCATTTTAAACATGTTTGTACAGATTTAAACTAAAGGTTCAGCGTGGAGTAGAGGATGGTACTTCAAAAGTCCCTACTTGGAATGTTTTCAGATTTGAGAAAAATATTAAATGTAATAGTTTGGGGGGAAAGAAACGGTTTAAGAATCAACCCTTGTGTGTTTTTACAGGATGATTTTTGGACACAAATATTATTAAAAGAAGAAAATATTACAAACCTTGAAACATTGTGTATCCAATATGAGACTTATGTATGTTATTTATGTAAGAACTATGGAGCTATGTTTGTTATGTACAGTATGTTCAGTGAACAAGAGTTGAGCTTTGTAAGGTGTATCATCTGTAACATTAGCGCCACCCAGCGACAGAGACTCAGTATTACAATGTTTGTAATGTAAAATTCTCAAATAAAATTGTATTAAGAAACTTTGCATTTTTAAAGACCTAAATATGCATTTCTTACTGGTCTTGGAGGACCGCCATCGGCTTGTTTCCATGGAAATATTGTTACATTTTTCCACAGTATGGCATAAAAAAGATCTATCTCCATATGGAGAATGTTTAGAAGTATTTACTTTCTATTTCCATGGAGTCATGCAGGTGACGAGCCGACTCCAGAAAGTCACATGGTGTAACTTTACCATCATATGTTTGATGTCTTCAAGATGTATAATGTAGAAAGTAGTAAACATAATGAAAAAAAACACAAGGATTGTCAATGTAGTTTACCTGCAGTTCCTCCACTCAAGCTTAGGGGGCAGCAGTGCGCGTTGGGCTGCGTCTCAATTCTCCGTCTTCGCTTCTTTTCCACTCCTCGTCCGTTAATTTAACACATCGAAGTCCTCATGTTCTCGAGTCCTCGTTTCTTCTGCCATATGAAGTGTTGTTCCCAAAGCTCAGAGGAGACAAGGGAAGGAAACCGCAGAGGAGTAAAGAGTGAAGGTTTAGGAGGCAGACATAAGATACAATAATCAACTTTATTTGTCACACATTGAGGAGTTTGTATTGTTTCGACCGCACAAATACAGGAACAGCAGCAAAGGTGTGAAAGTCCTGGAATAATGGTATAAAATAAGCCTAAATCGAGTCCTATCTCCTCCTCGCTGTGTCGTTCTCATCCATTTCCTGCGGAGGAACTGAGGAGTCGAGGGCGGAAGGAGACGAGGACCGAGAAATGAGACGACGCCGCTGTTGGTTTGTTCCGCGGGAAACCAACGTGGGTCCAAAAAAACACCACAAAAAAGTTATTTTCTGCCATAAAACTCACTCAAAACTGCGTTCTCGCCCGATGACCCGTTACGGACAAACGGCATCAACACATCCACACGTGTGCGCGGGTTTCGGACACGTTAGAAAGCGTTAGATAATGATAAAAAAGCGACGCTGGAGCTAACTGGATGCTAATGCTAAGCGGGAAGTGAACAGGTGTCGCACTGAAGCGCTTACAGTTCGCGTGAATTCGGTTCGGTTCTGGTCCGCGGGAGAGACGGTGTTCGGTTTGGCGTTCGCTGTGGTGGAAGTGGAAGTGGAGATGAATTTGGTGCCGTTTGGAAGCAGAAACGCGGACGTGTCGATGGAGAACGACTCGGACGAAGAGGTGCGGCGTTTAAACACTTTTTTAAAACTGTTATTACATTAGCACGACGCCAATAAAGTCATTTATGTGGCATTATAGAATTTTCTTTTTTTGTTTTAATAAGTTTGGAGCATGTCAAGTGCGTTTTTATTAAAATATTTAATCATTTGTTATTACACTTTTAAGAGCAATAGTGTTTGTTATAAGCTAGCATCATTGACCGTCTTTTTATTGTAGCAGCAAAAATTCAAGAAAATGCATTGATGAAATGGTTTAAATTGACATATTTTGGTGTATTTGAGGTCCTACAAATGCAGGCAACTCTTACCAGCCTCTGTCAGGACATTTATTCATATTTAGAAATTATGAAAATTATTATTTCTCTTTTTGTACAGAACCTCCATTATTCTGTTTACTTAATTTATTACCTGATCTTATTACAAACATGGACATTTGTTTAAAGTCCTAGTATGAAACGCAAAAATTTCAATGTAATTTAAAGGAAATTTGTTTTCAAATCATTAGAATGTTCGAAGTTCCAGAATTGAAGGCAAAATTAAGTAGAAAACGACACATTTTCAACGATGAACTGACATTTCTGCTTTTCTAATACAAAGAAACAAAAACAAAAAAGCACACACAAAAGTATAGTTTGTGATAATGTATGCAAGATGAAATGGAAAACACAATCTCCTAAACGTAAGCAAATCATGCAAAAAACCACTGCAAACTCTTCATATTTTGTGATATTCTGTGATTTATCTCCGTTTCGCCATTGAAATCCCATCATGTTCCACGGAAACACAGAATTTTGAATGTTTTTGTCGATTAAATTTTTTAAAGGGTTGATATAGAAACTTCTCTCTCTAGTTTTTGGGGTTTTTAATGGCATTGTTTAAAAATAGTTGTTCGTTCTTCCTCCAGACGCTGCCTCTGAACCAGTTCTACCCGTACATCCGCTGTGGACTCTGCTGCGGGTTCCTCATCGACGCCACCACCATCACCGAATGTTTACACACCTGTGAGTCGAGCTGTGAGCGTTTGGTCGTTTAGTCAAGTTAATCGATGACCAAACTATTCTTTAGTCGACTAATTATTACTTTATTGGGATTATGTTAACCACAGTAGAAAGGCAGACACATTGCGAAAGTACAACGTCTTAAAAGTAGAAAAAAACACTGGTTTTAGGCACACACAAAAAAAAGAAAAGTAAAAAAAAAAACAGAAAAATTATCTGCCAGTGCATTGAGGGATTTTTACTAGACAATAATTCTTCAAATAAGGTTAATTATCTGAATTATTTAGCGTTTATTTAGTAGAAGTGTCTTAAAACAAGATAAGTCTAATTTCTCTTTTTTTTTTTCCCTTTTTTTTTTGTGTGTCTAGATTTAAGTGAATAAATCTTGGTTTGATTTATGAAATTTGCAGTGACAGTGTTGTTTTTCGAGCAACCAAACCATTTATTTTATTGTATTATTTTTTAATTATGATTTTAATTTAATTTTATGTATTTTTGTGTGCAAATTTTGTGGCAATTTTGCGATCTTCTGTGCGCATTTTGTGTCAGATTTACGGTCAGATTATGGACATTCTTCTAGCACCAAGTCACGCTCCAGTTTAGCAGCGTTTTCTGGCCTGAACAGTTACTGTAGAAATGCAAAAGAAACTCCACCAGAGCCATTCCTGTGTATATTATGTACAATCGAATGACTTTAAAACCCGTTCTACCTGCGAAAATATTACTGAACCTTTGCGTCTAAACTCTAAATTGTCAAATCTACTTCAGTGCTATTCAACGTTATTTTCCCGAGGGTCAAGGCTTCTGGGCCGGAGTTGCACGACACATACGACAGCAACAACATTTTGGGTCTTACAAAATATCCCCAACACTGTTTCAATAAATTAAGTATTTAACACAATCCAACAACTGCTGATTAAATTAGATTTTTGTGAGAAATAACTATCAGAATGCTTCACCAACATTGCTTTGCTAAATTGCTCAACCTGGACCAGAATTAAACTAGGACTAGACGAGGACCAACCAGGTCTGAACTAGGACTAACCCAGACTCAAAACGGGTCTAAAGCGGAATCAAAACAGGACTAAACTAGTGCTAACCCAGAATTAAACAAGTAAAGTGGCTCGTGGGCCAGATTAAACTGCTTGGCGTGCCAGATTTGGCCCCCGGGCCTGATGTTGAATAGCCCTGGTCTACTCCATTGTCGTGTGAATATGTAAGTTCCTCTTTGTACAGTTTGTGTTTCATTCCTGTTCTGCGTTTGTCTTGTTTCTCCAGTTTGTAAGAGCTGCATCGTGAAGCACTTTTTCTACAGTAACCGATGTCCCACGTGCACCATCGTCGTCCATCAAACGCAGCCGCACTACAACATCAGGTTCCTCGTGGTTTCTGTAACGTTTCTGCAAACTTTGGTCACGCGGTCAAAGCTAGCGGACGGCAGACGCGTTGGCGCCGCGTCGGAGCCGACTCTAGCGCCATCTGGTGGTTTATATGGCGCCTAAAGAACAGCGCTGCCTTTTGTTTGTCTACAAGGCTCTCGTTGGTATTTTTTGCTTGATTATTTAGGATCAGGATATATTTATTGCCATTGTCAATGAACAAATTCACAACATAGGAACGTGACTTGATGACAGATGCGACATGAGAGACATGCATAAAGAGCATCAGCCACCGGGGCTGCTCGCTTCCGCACAGCGCCAACCGGGGAACTTGAACTCTTGGAAAATGAAAAAGCAGTTCAGCAATAAGCATACAATGATAAACACACACATTGAGTACATTACACGAGGGTCAACGTGATGGATATTTTCAGTGGATAATTGGGCAGGACACAAAACAGGGACACAAACAAGATAACACAAAGATTAGGATGTGGGATGTGCAGACGGTGAGTGAAGGCCGAATCTTGTTTTGTGTAAGTGTCTGTGTGTGTCTTCAGTACGGCCTTGAACGCCTGTTGCTCCCCAGCCCGGGGCCAGATAAGAAAAGGGAGAGAATACAAGGGCACAGCAGCGAAAGGAGAAATAAGTACTTTTTTTAACGAGCGTTTTGAATATCAGATTTTTTTTTTAATACATTTAATTTTTTCAATTTAATAATACACAAAATAGAAAAAGAAACACGAGAAACGCGACCAGAGCACAAAGAAAAATAATAGTAATAATACAAATAATTAAAAATAATAATGGCACAATATGATAATACATAAATACAATTACTCGTCCCCAGAGTATTCATTCATTCATTCATTGAGATCTCGTGACATTTTAATATTACAGTCGCCACCTAGGGACGTTGCAATATTGTTGTTGTGCTACGATTATTCCGAAAAAACCTCCCGATTTAACGATTATTTGCGATTATTATTATTGAGACTGTGACAGAACAACGGTGAAATCTTTTAGTTTTCTTTCATTCCCGTGGTCTGACGTGTGACTGTTCCTCAAGTTTGTGAGCAGCTTTATGAAAATGAACTTTCTGAAAGACAAAATAAAGTTAAATGTGACAAAAACAGCAGGATAAAATAAAGTTCTTTACATTTAAGTCTATTTTTCTGGCTTTATATGGTTATAAAAATACTTAATTTTGCTTCTAAAATGGTGACGGTGATTATTTTTTGGTTTTTAAGATTATATTGTAACTTTAATAATCACTATTATTGATTTAACCGAATAATACTGACATCCCTGGAGTCAACACAACGATTAAAAAAATAAATTAAAAAAACCCGTCAAGACACCAAGACTAAATAAACAAATAGAAACACTCAATTTGAACACGAAATTGCAATAATATCCTCTGATAATCAATAAATAACAGATAACGAGACCTTTTTAAAGAGGTTATGATCAGCTAATGTTTGTTGTGACTTTGTTGTCTTTCCCCCTCAGGCCTGACCGACAGCTGCAGGATGTCGTTTACAAAATGGTCCCTTTTCTAGAAGAGCGTGAGTAGACGTTCATTCATTCATTCATTCATGTATTTGTCATCATTTGATTTTAACGTGATGTTTTTCCGCAGTGGAGAGAGAACAAATGTTCCAGTTTTACAAAGAAAGAGGTCTGGATGTGCCGAAGTCGGGTAAACTCAAACATTCTCCTGATTTGTGTACTTCTTATGCACGTTTTCATTTCAGTGATCAGATATTTACGCAATCACACGAGCGTTATGGCGCTATGGCAACAATTCATCTCATTAATTGCGACTAATCCACTATTAAAAACATTTATCTGGACTGTACAAACTCTAAACGCAAACAAAAAGACCCTTTTATAACAAAACACAGTGGCATTATTAGATCAAAACGTCAAAAAAGAATCAACAATTTAGGATTTTCATCAATAATACACTTTAATTGTAAATATACTCTATCTAAAAGCCATCAGTCATTATAATTATACAACAGAAATAATCATTTGACGTGTCAAATGCTAAAATAATTGTTAATTGCGTTTAAATTCATGTATAAATACAAGAGCTCATTTAGGGTATTTGAGTTAATGTAACAAAATAAAGCTTATTTAAATAAGCAGTGAAAAACATGTGCAGCCCTAGTTACATAGGTAGAGGGAATTCCACAACTGTTACCTAGCAACCAGGCTGTAAACAAGAGCCAAACTCCACATAAATAACAGTTCTGATCTGACACAATAATACCGTAGAACACCTTTTATTTAGTCCAACAACGGTTTAAACTGTCAGTTAAGTGTCAACTGTGTCGCACACTGATGACATCACAGAGGGATTCAGCTCGACTTCCTGTCATTTTAAACTCTTATTTTTCCAACTTTCTTCACAAACTGAATATTTACCACAGGTTCTACACCACCGACAGTCAGAATTAGAAAAAAAAAAAACAGGAGAATGTGGACTTTAAACTTCAGCCTAAACCCTGTACAATTGGTTTATTTTTCTGTGCCTTTTTTGACTTCCGCCTACTGACCGCGGAACACTTAACAACACTTACGCTATATTTACTTTCATTTATTTTCTCTTCTCTTTGGTATTGAACTTTTCTATACCAAACTCCATAATTCTGCCCCACGATGTCGCCCTACGTGGGACATTTTTTCACTTAACGAGAGATTATTTTGACGTATTGAATCATGTTTAACCCTTGTGTAGTTTTATAAGAACGACCCTTTCTTACCAAATTGATTACTAAAGCTGTGAGAACTAACTGACCCTGTCCTTCCTCCTCCTCGTCTTCAGTCGCGACGTTCTCGTCTCCTCCGGGTCCCGTCGCGGTGAAGAAGAAGAAGGAAGTTGCCCCTCAGGCCGTCTTCACGATGCCTCCGGAACTGGACGTGTCGCTCATGCTGGAGTTTGTCGGGTGAGGAACTGAGTGTGTGGCTGTGTCCGAATACCGGGTCTGCATGCTCCAAAGGACACAGAGCCGGTCGGTCACCTAGCAACCAAGACTCGCCTCTTACGCCAACGGCACGCAAATTACGCACATGAACGTATTAAAAAGAGTAGCAAGGATAAAATATTCTGACTTTGAGCCCAAAAGATTAGTTTATCTCACCCAAATCTTTTGTCTAAAACATGAAAGGAAATATGTGCATTTAAGTCACTTCATAAAGAGAGAGATCTGTGTTTCTGGAGGAAATATATTTAATGATCAGAATAGAGCTCGTTTGTCATGTTCACAGCGTCTCACTTATGGCAGTCAATATGAACCATAATTAAGACTAAACGTTCTTACTCCCGATTCATGAGCTTTTATATTAATGTGTTATAGAAAACACATTGAAATTAGCTGCAATTTACAGTTAAAATCAAACTTCTTTTACAGTTTTGGGAGCGTTATCCCCTCATCTCCATGACAACACTCATGCGTATACTTACACGTTTCCTCTGCTGTCGGGGGGGCGCTGTTTCGCTCCGCCCGTTTTTAGAATGAATGAATGACTATATATATAAAAAATATATAAATATAAATAAAGGCCACCAAGTGTAAATTTTCATGGCCTTCGTTAGCGGCCAATCTCCATGGAAACGCAGGCCACATTTGTCGGCCGCATTCGTGGGCTGCATGAAATGGGACGGCCTTGTCGCGCAGGAAGTGATGCAACCGGCCTTCAAATGTAACCTTCGGAGCGTGCAGACCCGGAATTCAGACTCAGCCTGTGTGTTTGTGTGTGTGTGTTTCTGTGTTTGTGTGTGTGTGTCATTAATCTGGCCACTAGATAGAGCCAGTGTTAAACTTGTCTGTTTCTGTTGCAGCGCTGAAGAAGGTGTGGAGAGCTATAAGGTACTGAACACAAATAACAACGTGGTTTTGCTTGTTGAACGTTTCAAAATACATTTCCCTTGTATTGCATTTTAAGTGTAAATCTTTTAAATGTTAGGATCTTGAAACAGATTTTTAAAGTCCGTACGACATGTTTATTCTAATTATGCTTGTTTGGTGAGAGAGTCCCCGTGGTAAATAATTATCGTTTAGATTTGCAGTTTGTGATGTTGAAAGCACAAAACAGATCCAACTTTTGTCGTGTGTGTGTGTGTGTGTGTGTGTGTGTGGTAAATGTTGTATGTAATGTGTGTGTGTCTGAAATGTTGTATGTAATGTGTGTGTGTGTGTGTGTGTGTGTGTGGTGTGTGAAATGTTGTATGTAATGTGTGTGTGAAATGTGTGTAATGTGTTGTGTAATGTGTGTGTGAAATGTTGTGTGTGAAATGTGTGTGGTGTGTATGTATGTAATGTGTGTGTGAAATGTTGTATGTAATGTGTGTGTGAAATGTTGTATGTAATGTGTGTTGTGGTGAAATGTTGCATTTAATGTAATGTGTGTGTGTGGAAATTTGAATGTAATGTGTGTGTGTGTAAATTGTTGTATGTAATGTGTGTGTGTGTGGTAAATGTGTGTAATGTGTGGTGTGGTAAATGTGTATGTAATTGTGTGTGTGTGGTAAATGTGTGTGTGTGTGTGTTGTAAATGTTGTATGTGTGTGTGTGTGTGTGTAAATGTTGTATGTAATGTGTGTGGTAAATGTTTGTATGTAAATGTGTGTGTGTGTGTGTGGTAAATGTTGTATGTAATGTGGTGTGTGTGTGTGCCGCTGGAGCGTCGTTTCGTGCGGGTTTCTGGAGAGGCCACGATCCGCCACGTCGAACTGTTCATCAGGAAGAAGATGGAGCTGGGCCCGAGCTGCCAGGTTTGTGTTCATCTGACCCGTTTGAAAGCTTGGGCCCGTTTAAAGACTTGGTCCCTGTTTGGTCCCTGTTTGGTCCCTGTTGGTCCCCGGTTTGGTCCCGGTTTGGTCCCGGTTTGGTCTTTCTTTCTGGTCCCGTTTGGTCCCTGTTTGGTCTTTCTTTGGTCCCCGTTTGGTGCTTGTTTGGTCCCCGTTTGGTGCTTGTTTGGTCTCCCCGTTTGTGCTTGTTTGGTCCCCATTTGGTGCTTGTTTGGTCCCCGTTTGGTTGTTTGGTTTGGCTTGTTTGGTCCCCGTTTGGTGCTTGTTTGGTCCCCGTTTGGTGCTTGTTTGGTCCCCGTTTGGTGCTTGTTTGGTCCCCGTTTGGCTTGTTTGGCTTTTGGTGCTTTGGTCCCCGTTTGTGCTTGTTTGGTCCCCGTTTGCTTTGGTCCCCGTTGGTGCTTGTTTGGTCCCCGTTGTTTGGTCCCCGTTTGTGCTTGTTTGGTCCCCTTTTGGGAGCTTGTTTGGGCCCTGTTTTGTTCGTTCTTTTCTCCGTGGTCCTCGTTTTGTCCATGAAATCACAAGCTACAAATAAATTGCCCTCGAGGGGAAAAATAAAATTTTCTGAATCCAACGTAAGTTGAGTTTTGGGGTCTGAACGTCTCTGAAAACACAGTTACCCTCATGCCCACATGTTTACTGAACTGGCACAGTGGAGATTGAAGCGTTGAACCGGCGCCGTTTCACCTGCGACTGCGTTCGAGGTCAGGCCAAAACCCAGCGGGCGTCTGGTCTAAATCGGATTAATGTGTCTGCGGGAGAGTTTGAGCCGGTGCCATCTCGGTTTAAGAAACACGTGGGCCGGGATTTAAAACCAATGCTGAATTCCCGTCTCAGGGTTTATTTAACGTTTAACTTTACTGAAATGATAAACCTCTGCCAAAGTCCTAAAACACGACACTTTAATCAAATAGAGATCCAGCTGTTTACGAAGAGCCAACAGGATTTTGACTGAAGTCTCAAAATTAGTCGTAATTTGAATTTTTAGACAGATTTTTCAGTCGGATCTCGTTTACAAATCCAGAATCCCCTTTTGTACGATGCCTGCTCTGTCCAATTTTTCAGATTTAAATGTCCCAAATACATGCAATTTTGGCCGTTTTTACATATAAAACACCTATTTTGAAATAAAATCATGCTGAAAAACCTGTAATACCTCCCTTTTCTTACATGCACAGAGGAAAGAGTCGCTGAATTTAAGATTGAGGCTCATTTTGTGGCACATCTGCGATTTAACGATTGTTCGCGACCAAAACCACAATAAAATCCGTTCTTTCGTTCTTATTTTCTCCCCAGCGTGTGAGCTGCTTTGTGAAATCAAACATTCTGAGCGATCAATTTGACATAAACGGCAAGATAAAAAAAAGCACTTTACAGTTATTTGAGAAAAGGACATCATTTTGCTTCTAAAATCGTCACTAAAAAAAAAAAAGTCCAATTTAGTTCAGAAATTGTCACTTTTCTCCACATTGACTTAAAATAAATGCATTTTTCTTCTTAGAATGTCACGATTTATCTTTTATTTGTATTTTTTGGTCTTTACATGGTGATCTGAACATAAGCGATTTAACCGGATGTGGATTTATTATGAAGCTCAATGTGCAGACCGTTTGTCACTGAACACTGCATTTTCTAAGAACCATCGTCAAATGTATCGTTTGTGTCTGCCTGCTTTCCTTTTACGTGTGTATTTACAACCAATTAACCCAAAGTTGGCCCCCCGAACGATGTTGCATTGTTGTCGTTTCGTCTCAGGTGGACGTCGTCTGCGGAGACCATCTCCTGGACCAGTTCCAGTCGCTCAAAGAGGTCCAGAGCGCGGTGGGAGAAGACGCTCTGCAGGTAAAAAAAGATTACACTCTACGTATTGTTTCATTACTCTACTTAAAAGCGTTCAGTTTCATTTCGATCGTAATGTAAGTCCGATCGGGATGTAATCGTCTGGTCTTTTTGATGCTTTCACTGACACAGTTCAGGCTTTGGAAGAATGAAAAAAACTTGACTTATGTTTGATGCTAAATGCCAACGATTAAAAAGCCTCGTCTTGTCTGGCTGCACAACGCATGCAAGCAAAAGCATGTTAGAGCTGCTGAGACACTAGAGCAGTTTAAAGCCTGGTTAGGAACCTTTTCTCTTTGGCCTTTTTAAACACACACTGACGTCATTATTATTTTTATTGACTTATATGTGCATTTTAATGTGTTGTATATGTGTATTATTGCGCACAGTCCCTCACGATTCGATGCGACATGCGGCTCACGTAACATCACGATAACGACACGACGATAACGTCACGATTTCTACGCGGCGATTCACGATTTTCTATGTCACAGTTTTTTAAATAAATGTTAACAACGTTTTTCTTGTCAAACCTCGACCTGCGCAAAACTGATGAAACGCGCCTTTCTGATCATCGAAACGACAAAATGTCACAAACCGTCTTTTAAGCCACAAAAAGCGAAAACCGTGGCCACAGAAATTATACAGTTAAATGATACGTCGTGGCGACGATATATCGATACAGCAGCAGCCCACGATGTCGATACTGTGTCGCCAAATTCAGCATCACGACATATCGATATTTTAGTTCTTCACAGAATTCGACTGCAAAATTGAGGGATTGAATTTGAATGTAACTGAATGATGATCTGGCGTTCTGATGTTTCGGTAAGTATTAGAACTAGACTTTAAAATGTCTTTATAAACAACACAATGTTAATATTTTGTGCGCTTGAGAGGTTTTCACGACGTTTCCCTTCGTTTCAGGACGGACTTTTGGTGCTTCACTTCGGCCTCGTCCTCCCTTCTCCCTGAGGAGCCGCAAAACGCTCGAAAACAACGCCTCGGCCGACGGTACTCGCCTCGATACGCGACAGTCGAGTTCAATATCAGCCGTTTTCTCACTGCCGTTACTTTTGAACTGGTTTGATTTTCAGGGACGTTTTGAGAGAAAAGAAAAGGCAGAAGATCTTTACAAAGCCGTCGGATTTAAAGTTCCTCTTGCAGCTAAATGTTGACATGAATTCAATTTTGCTGACGTTTTATTTAACTCGCAGCTTTTTCTTTTTATGAATGAAAACGACTAAAATCATCCAAAAGCCGGACTGAGTTGCTTATTAAGGCGACACGCTGCGGGTGAATAGCTTAAATATGAAATTCAAAGAGATTAACTCGTAACTTCTGCTGTAATTTTTCATTTTGGCAAAATTTCATGTAGCAATAAGGAGTTTTATGTGTAAAAATTGACAAAATTGCACATATTTGGGACATTTTAAATGTTAAAAATCGACAGAACCAGGTTTTAAATTGTCGACACATTAAATACAAAAACATTCACATTTTGGATTTCTTATTTCGTTTTTGAGTAGACTAGATCTGACGGAAAATTTGCACACAAAAAAAAACAAATTTCGCCTCAAGAAATCAGGTTTTGAATTAGATATCGACCAGATTTTTGACTGAGCGTAAAGATGTATTAGTTAAGGAAAAGCTTGTACAGTTTGGTGTGTGTAGGAGCTGCTTTAGGTTCTGATCTTTAAGTCTCTGTGGAAATTACAAAATCCCAGAAAGAAATCTGTGAACGAAATGGATTAAATGGAAATGATTTGACATATTTTGGAGCAGATTGAATGTTGCTGTCGACGCTCCAAAATGGACCAAAAAAACTAAACTATTAGTTTTTCCTGCAGCGTCTCGCCAGAACGTTTTATTCTCTTTCCTGCAGCGTCTGTCGGCTGTAATTCTGCACATTTCTATTTTTCTTTTTTTTTTCTTTTTAGATTTTTTTTTTTTTCTTTTTAAAAAAATGTTTTTTTTACATTTTTACTTTTTCCTTGCATTGTCTCGCCTTCCGTCGGCTTTAAATTCTGCACATTTATATTTTTTACTTTTCTTTTCTTTTTTTTTCCTACTTTTTTTTATTATTATTATTATTCCTGCGCTTTATTCTCATTCCTTTGCGTGTCTGTTGGCTGTAATTCTGCACATTTATATTTTTACTTTTTCTTATTTTTTTTTAATTATGATTATTTTTGGGTATTTATTTTTTTCTCTCTTTTTTTCTGCAGTGTCTCACTTTAACGCTTTATTCTCATTCCTTTGCGTGATACCTGTCGGCTTTAATTCTGCACATTTATATTTTTTACTTTTCTTTTTTTTTCTACTTTTTACTTTTTTTATTATTATTATGATTTTTTTTAATTTTTTTTTCCTGCGCTTTATTCTCATTCCTTTGCGTCTGCCGGGTGTAATTCTGCACATTTATATTTTTTCTTTTCTACTTAAAGGTTGATTCTGGAAACGTCCAAAACCTCAGATACTGTGAAACGACTTCCGTGACTTTTGATTTGTTGTACATAAGAAATGGCTTCTATAGTTTTGCATATTTATATCGCTTTTTTTTGTCATATTTTTGTCCAATGTCGTTTGTGTCTTTCAGGGCTTCAAACCAAAGGGCTGAGTTAGTCTGATTATCTGTAAAAAAAACAATACATTTAAAAAGCTGCTAACATTTCTAAATCTTGTTTTTTGTACTGATGCTTCTGTTTTTAATGAATAAAACAAACCTGAAATCTAGATAGTATGGGTTTTTTTTTCTATACGACGCGGCGTCAAACTTGAAAAGAAGAAAAGGAACAAAAGGAGAATGAGAACGACGACGACGCATGAATCATGACGGAACTCAAAATATTTCCTCTTCTACACAAGTTTTCCTTGAATTTTCTGTAAGTAAGATCACGTTTGCTAAATTTCCCGACTTTTTATAATGTGTCCAATGCTTTTTAAATGCATTATTAACCAAAGAAAGGTTGAGCTGTAGCGACTAAAGGCTTCTAGATGGAGATATTCAGTGTATTATTGATGAAAACTTAAATTATCTATTGTTTTTGAACATTTTGATCTAGAAACGCAACAGTTTTTCTTATGAAAAAAGGTCTGTTTGCATGCGTTAGAGTCTGAGCATGTTTTACGGTGATAAAAAATAACTACAATACATTTTTAACGGCGATTACGAATTAAATGGGCAAAGATTTCAAGCTAGAACGTGAGGAAATTGCATAAGCGTTGCCTTTTGACCTTTTGACCCCTGTATGACCTGCTTCAGCGCTGATATCGACGGAGGCATTTCACAAAAAGGTTTTCAGTCTCTATTTCACACATTCACAGGAGAAACGCAGGATGTGGAGTGGTGTCCAGGTTTAGCTCTTAATGCTGAGCTCTAATTGGAAGATTAACTCCTGAACTCTTCTGCAGACAGGAAGTGAGTAAGTGACACAGGAAGTGTTGTGTAATCGTGTGTTGAATGCTATAAAACGGCTCTCGAACCTTCATAAGCCGGACAAAGAACGACAACGAGACGACCTCAAAATGTATTTTTATTTATTAAATCCAGTGCATCAGATGTCGGAATATTGTAACTTTTCTGGTGGGGGTGGGCCATCTGCTTGTCTCCATGGAGATGTTGTATTCTGTGTTTTATGAAATATGTTTGTCAGAGTTGTGTTTTTGATCCTTCTTAATAAAACATCAAACTTATATAAATCGGACGCTTTACAGATACAATTACATTATAACTCCATCCAGACAAACTGAATGCCACCGTGTCAAGTTACAGGTCAGATCTGTGGAGAGGCGAGCCTGCTCACGGTAAGAATAGATGGGTTTAAGGCCACACTGTGGAACATTCAATCCGGTCAGCGAAAGTACGAGGGTCACTAAGGGGTCAGCAGGCGTGTGTGGCAAGCCCTCTACGCTGCCTCCAGTGGTAGAGTGCGGTAGTGTATGAACGAGAGCGTGTTTGGATACAACCTTGAGCAGTATGGTCACGCAGCAGTAATGTCATAGTTTTAAAAAAAACCCAATAAAGATCATGGGGACAAAAAGGAGGCAGACCCCCTTCAGAAAAGTTACATAGTGCAGCTTTAAAGGTCCTATGTCATGCTAAATGTGTTGGACTGTTCACTGATCAAAATATTAACGTCATACATGCACTGGTACACTTTCTGACGACATCAGGTGGTAATCCATCCAAAGTGCTTCTTCACCTTCTTCGCCTCCCTCCTACACCACCTTCCTACACACCACCTTCGCCTCCTACACCACCCTCGCCTCCTACACCACCCTCGCCTCCTACACCACCCTCGCCTCCTACACCTTCGACTCCTAGACCTTCACCAAGCTCATTCTGATCACCTCGAGATGTAGTTCAACTCTGAACAAGCAGCTAATATTGAACTCCTCTGTACTTTGAGTTGACAGTTTGAAAAATACCAAAACTAAAGAGTCCTAATGGATTGACATAAATATTTAAAAGTAGTCATCGCTGTCTCTCCCTGGTTTCTCTCTATCCCTCTTTTCTCTCGGTCCCTCCTCCCTCTGGCCTCTGTTCTGGTCTTTCCTCCTCGTTATCATTCGTTGAATTGGGCAAGGATTTCCTCTTCCTTCTCCTCCGCGCTGACCTCTTTCGCGGCGCTCTCTTTGCCCCATTTGGGCTCTCTGTGTCGGGGCAGACCTCCGGCGGCTCGGGGCTCTCCTCCTGGAGCTCTGGGCTGAGGGCCCAAGTGGGATCCAAACGACAGTCCGGAGTTAAAGTGAGTCTCCTCTCCTTCCAGCAGCTTCCTTAAAGACACATGCACATGGTCACAGGCTGAAGGAGAACACACACACACACAGGCTGAAGGAGAACACGCACACGCACACACACACACACACACACACACACAGGCTTAAGGAGAACACACACACACACACAGGCTTAAGGAGAACACACACACACACACAGGCTTAAGGAGAACACGCACACACACACACAGGCTGAAGGAGAACGCACGCACGCACACACACACACACACAGGCTGAAGGAGAAACACACACACCACAGGCTGAAGGAGAACACACACACACACGGGCTGAAGGAGAACACACACACCCCCAAATAAAGTGATTTTCTGGCTCAAATTAACCAAAAAAATGAAGTTAAACTTTGCATCCGTTCTCGCGTTGAGATACAACCTAAACATTGTTCTTTCTCAACTTAAAGTCATGTTTTTAGTCAATTGAGTTTCATGTCTTTTGGCGTTGCAAAAAAGTTTTAATTATATAAGTACTTTTTCCTTTTTTAGTTTGGCACATTTGTTTAATATTTTAGTGTCAAAACAAAAACTAACTTGTAGAATTACTCGGAAGAGAAACGACACTTTTACTCCAGTAGAATGTTTCTCATTACTCAAGTAGAAGCAGTACATGGAGTTTGGGAAGTACAATTTCTTTTAAAAGTTGTGTAAATGTCAGAGTTCTTTCAACCTCTGACAATAATCACAAATAATCAAGTTAATATTCGTAGAAATTTACAATATCTTTTCAGTATAAGGTACAATTTTTTTTTTTTTTTATTTGACAGGGACATTGTACAGACCAGAGATACTGAAGCTACAAGGTCGGTCCCGGGGCAGAGGCAAAGTGACACAAACGCCAACTAAAAACTAGGCCTAAACCCAGATCGACACTTGGCAAAGGCCAGGGCCAACTCAAGTCTACGTCAGAATTAAACTGGGACCAAACAAGTACAAGTGAGTCCTGTTCTAGTCCTGGTTTAGTCCCAGTTTTGTGGTGAGCGTGCAACTGTGAACGCAGACTAGTCCACCTTCACCCAGACTAAACCAGGTCAAAACTAAGAAGCCGTCTGGAGCCGCGGGGGACGTCGTCACCGCGGGACGTCGTCACCGCGGGACGTCGTCACCGCGGGACGTCGTCACCGCGGGACGTCGTCACCGCGGGACGTCGTCGACGTCTTTTCAGGTTCTAACTGAAGGATTTTCTCTGAGATACCGTGCGTTTGTGGGAATGCTGTAGTTCCCAGTCAGACCTGTAGGCGGCGATCTCGATGTCCAGCGCCATCTTGACGTTGAGCAGGTCCTGGTAGTCTCTCAGGTGTTGGGCCGTTTCCCCTTTGAGGTTCCTCAGCTCTGCGTCCAGGTGGGCGATGGTGGTCTGCAAGAAACGCCGGCAAATACGCGCGTTTAACTCGAACCAGGCAATTTTAATATTTCATCAGAGGTGGAAAATGCACTGAAAATGTTATCAAAATGTAATAATCGTTTTGCCAATATGAAACATCTGAATTTATGGTGCATAGTCTAAAACTAAAACATTTACAAATGGCCTCAAAAAGAGACTGAAACGTGTAGTGAGATCTTCCAAACAATTCCATTTATTTCTGTAACGCCCAAAATATATATAAAATAAATAATAAATCAGGCTGAGAATTAGATAAACAAATACTTCTGTACAATCAGTCTAAATCTTGTCAAACACTTTTTTTTCTACTTTTTGTGTCTCTGTGGTATAAAATCAAATGGTAATTATGGTTTTGGCAATTTGCAAAATGAGAATATAAAGCGTTTCGTCTACAAACATGTGCGCGAAGAGATATTTGCGTTTTCTATTTAATTGTGTCTAAAATCTTTGAATCTGTGGATGAAAGTTGGTTAAATTAAATGACAAAACATCTTAAAGTGACTATTTTGTTGTTTCCATGTGAAAGCTTGAGCGTTTGGACTGCCTTTTCAGTTGTTCAGTTGTCCGTTGCCGTGTCGCCGTGACGACTCCTGACTGGTTTAGTGCTGCGCTGCGGATTTAGCGTGGGACTTAATCTGATTTCTCGGTTTCTCGAGCTCGTTACACCGCGGCTCCGTTTAAAACCCAACGTCAATATCGTCTCAAGGGCCTGACCTCTGACCTGGAACCAGTGGCGGCATGTAACCAAGTGTAAAAGTATAAAGTACTTTTCGTATAGATGGACAAAAGAAGGACTTGCTTTATTGTTTACAGACGATGTGGCAACAGTCATGAAAGGAATCCGAGATATTTAAATGATGTACTTCAGGTGTTGTTTTTGATCACATTTGTGCCCTTTAGACATTCTGCCCAAAATTCACCTTTTGTTGACCAGAGATCGCCACGATTATCGATCAAACTCACTACATTTGACGAAACAGTCCTCAACAACTGTGAAATGGAGAGATTTTTACTTTTGCACACACCTTTTGTACTTTTACATAATCTACCACTGCCTGGAACATCTCAGAAGCAGAAGGTTAGTGGGCCAATGCTTCTGACTGGTTGGCAGAGCATTGGCCCACTAACCTCAAGTTTTCCTATTCCTGCCATTGAATACCGTACTTTTCCCCTTGGGCAACGCACTTGTACTGTACTTTCACTTGCAAACTAAAGCCATTTTACTTCTACACATTTAATCTCGGAGCATAACTTTGGCCTTCCACAGTGCCTACAACACCTTGACGATGCCAGGTCTCGTCTGATTTCGGAAGCTCGGCGAGGGTGGGCTTCCCTTATGAGTGCGGTGTGTGTTGGGTGGTGGTTTGCAAAGGATGTAGAAAACTAATGATACAACAATGGGGAATAATGACGTGCTGGAGATCTGCGTGAGGAACAACAACGCGCTGGAGAGCTGCGTGAGGAACGACGACGCGCTGGAGATCTGCGCGCGAGGAATGATGACGCGCTGGAGGAACGACGCGCTGGACGACGCGCGCTGGAGCGAAGCGCGAGGAACGACGACGCGCTGGAGCGAGGCGCGAGGAACGACGACGCGCTGGAGCGAGGCGCGAGGAACGACGACGCGCTGGAGCGAGGCGCGAGGAACGACGACGCGCTGGAGTGAGGCGCGAGGAACGACAACGCGCTGGAGCGAGGAACGACGACACCCACTTTGTGCCTTCACTGCTGTTTTTCCTGTCCAAGCCACCAATGTGAACTTCAGAAAAAAACTCCATGAGCATTTTGGATATTTTTCTTTTCCACTTGGCCAACCCGTTTCGCCCTCCTCACCTGTAGCGCCGTGACCTCTGCCGTGTGCGCGTCCTCCATCTCGCCAATTTGCCGCTCCAGACTCTCGTTGGCTCCTCGCAGAGACTCGTTCTCGATGGTTTTGCTCTGCAGCTGCCGCCTGAATTCGCCCAGCTCCTCTCGACTCGCGCGGACCGCCTCGCCGCTCCGGGACGCCTGCTCCGACAGACTCGCGAGCCGAGACTTGTACCAGTCCTCGGCCGACTGCAGGTTCTTCACCGCCATGGACTCGTACTGGCTCCGGATGTCCTTCAGGGCCGAGGTCAGGTCGGGTTTGGACTGCTCCACCTCCACAGACGCCTGAGGGGGAAATCGTGTTGAATTAGCAGTCGTTGGTAGCTGTAATTGTCAGAGGTGGCTAGTAATCTGTTACGTTTACTCCAGTAACTTTTTGTTTTCAGACTCTGAACATTTACTTCTACTTGAGTAATTGGACAGTGTAACGTTTTGATTCCTCTTCCCTCTGTGAGCAAAACGTTACGCAGAATGTCACCATCAATGTGCTTAAAATAATGTCGTGAACTAAAAGTAAAGAGTAAGTATTTTTACTTTTGTACTTTGTTACTTTCCACCACTGGGTTTTGGTCCCGCATCATTAGCGCACTCAAAAGTTGCATTCACATTGATTCATGTATGTTTGTAATGCTGCTGTGTTCTGCAATTAAGGGTTGGGTATTTTCTGTTTTCACCTACCCCCTATCTCCACCCACCACTACATTACTAAGTCTTCAGGTTAAACACATGCAGTCAAACCCATTTATTTTGTATGCTAGAGGTTATTCCGTTTTGAGTCAGGATTTATGCTTGTAATTTATGTGCAATAGCATTCACTGCTAATAATGCTAATAATGCTAATAATGCTAATGTAAAGCAATAAATTGTGAATAAAGAGTGTTATTTGAGGGGAGGGGGGAATAATTTATGGAAAAATACTCAATACTGGAAAAAAACATACAAAAAACTTGACCAACAATTAAATTAAGCACTTAGTTTACCTTTTATTAGTTAGCCATTAAAATGTGATGTCTAAACTAAAGTGTTACTGTTAATGCTGCACCGGCACCGGCCTCAGAGTTTGGACCAAACCGCTCTACTGTACCTGCTGTGCCTCCATCAGGCTGCTGAGCTCCTGGACCTCCTCTTGGTGCAGTTTCTTCATGAAGCTGATCTCGTCTGACAGAGAGTCCAGCCTCCGCTCCAGGTCCAGTCTGACCGCGGTGGCCTCGTCCACGTCCTTCATCAGGGCCTTCAGAGACTGCTCCGCCTGGGCCCGGAGACCGGACTCCTCCTCCAGCTTCACACACAGACGCTGCGATGGCCAAACACATGTACAACAGTTTGTACCATGTACGTGATGCTTGTGTAACTGTCACACTGCAGATGTTTGAGCTGCTCCATGGTTAATATATCTGTATGTAATCACAGGGTGGAGCCATGTGAAAACTGGCACAAAGTTTAACATCTTAACTTGGTAAGATTGTTGACCGTTGAAGAGATTTTTAGCATAAGATGGACTGTGGAACAAACTCTGAGTCCCCCTTCTTAAACAGAACTGCCAGCGGATCCAACTCGCCACTAGGTGGTGCTCTATAGCTCTGCCCCTCTCCACCCAGTGTCCAAGACACATGGCTAAAGCTCAGATGACACAACAAAGTCCATCATCGACCTTGGGCCTAAAGTGACCTGGTTTTAAGGGAACTGATGGACACAAACTGTAACTCGAACATTGTTTAATCTGCTTCTCTATTATTGATCAATGGTTCATTGTCAACTGCTGTTGATTTTGGGCATTACATAAAAATATTTTAATTGAATTAACACAGAAGTCCAATAACTGAACTGTTCATCTCCAGGTGTCATTGTCCTAAATCTAAAAGTTAATGCTGAAACATATTTCCGTGTGTCTGACCTGCAGATCTTCCTCCTGGTTGCTCCGCTCCACGAGCAGCCTGTTCTTGTCCCGGTTCAGAGCCTCGATCTGGGCTCGGAGGTCCTTGATCTCGTCCTTATAGACCTTATTGACCCTGGACTCGGCCTGTTTCTGCCTCAGCGTCACCAGCTCCTGCTCCAGGCTGCGGTTCTGCTGCTCCAGGTGACGCACTTTATCGATGAACATGGCGAAGCGGTCATTCAGGCCCTGAGGTCAGAGGTCATGGAGGTCAGAGGTCATGGAGGTCAGAGGTCATGGAGGTTTCCCAGTGAGAGGAAAGGCTTAACTTTCATGCCGTGTACACACTCTGATCTGCTCAAATAGATGCCCAAGTGAAACGTACGTTCCGCTCCAAAAAGCTTTGGGCGTTTGTACTTGATATGAAATTGAGGTTAGCCTAAACGTCTCACTCACTGCCCTCTGAAACGTGCTCCTTCAGTACAAACCAAACCTTCTCGTCTTCCAGCTCGTACCTGCAGCTGCTCCTTCTCGTTGGTCCGGACGATCTTCAGCTCATTGTTGACCGCGGAGCTCTGGCTCAGGTCCAGCGAGTCCAGCATCACGGAGCGGCCTGTCCTCCGGTAAAGCCCCGCGGCCGAGGCGGAGACGCGCGCCCCGGACATGGCTCGGAGCCCCGAGGCCGCACCGGAGAACCGCGGCGAGTCCCCAAACAGGCGGCGGTAAGACGAGGAGCGCTCCCCGAAGCTCATCTCTTCTCCAGCCACAGAAACGAGTGAAGGATTTAAGGCTTGAGAGGCTTAAAGACCCGGCACAGGTGCAAACCACTTTCACGCACAGCAAGAGGGAGAGGGTTTAACAAATCTGTGAGTCTGTGTAATCCTTTGTCCTCCAGGAGTGTTCCATTGTAGAAAAAGGTTTAGTTGTCATCTGGACAAACAGTGTCTAGTTTACTAGAACGAGTCCCAGGTGGAACTGGGCTTTTCGTGAGGAGTTTGCATGTTCTGCCCGTGTCTGCGTAGGTTTCCTCTGAGTACTCCGGTTTTCCTTACCACTAAAAACATGTACAATAGAAGCTAGTGTATGAATGAGAGTGAGTGCAGGACAGCGGATGTAAATTCACCCGTGGCAACAGTCCGGCGTGTTTACAGCATGTATTTCATGTATGTTCTTTGACATGCACCGTCCCGACCAAACAAACAAACACACGCAATTATTGAGTCATCAAATAATTGTTGTAAACCTTTAACAGAATGTTTTTTAAGTTGTTTTTGATAGAAAACAATTGTAACCCACGCAACAATTTGTTTAAAAACTACATTTAGTCTGAGGGGGCGTGGCTGTGGAGGAGGAGGGATGCAGGCACGGGGAGAACATGCAAACTCCACACAGAAAGGACCCCGCACCATCCCAGTACCTTCATGCTGTCACTGGTTTACCTGCAAGAGCTGCAAGTTGTGCCAACGGTGCCATCTACTGGCTATTCCCATGTGATGCATCTTCTCAAAGTGAATCACATTTAGATGATTTTAGAATAAGGCAAAGGTGCAGAAATGAGACGGACTAGGATGGACCAGTCGTGTTTGTATGAAGTCAGATGTGTCTGGATTGAGGTGGTTTGGACATGAAGAGAAGGTCAGGCGCAGCAGGAATTAGCCTCAACTTTTGTTCAATAAATGATGAATATGTTGAGGATCAGTTTTCATTGGGTAGTGTTAAAAAAAAAAAAAGAGTGTAGTCGTTATTTTTGTGAGTAAGTTAAATATATCACTCCTTATAGTTACTAACCGCTTAAAAGTGTAGATCTGCTATTTATTTAGTGCTGTTTTTTAACTGAATTACACTTTTTTTCTGGGATAATCCTTTATTTTCTGAAGCAATGAATCTCACTTCAAAATGTGTTACGGTGACAGGTTTAGGCAGAGGATAAAGAAGAGCTTGTACTGTATTCTCAAGTGCATCGTTGCCATCAAAGTTTCCATTGCATCATGTTTATTTCTTGACAGCAGGAGACAGACAGTTTGACATCATGGCACAGGCAAAACTACAGCAGCGTCACAAAGAAATAATATACAATTCATGATTAGACTAATCATAATCAAAACGATTACAATAAAATGCAACTGCACCACAGCGCTACGAAATGTTAGCTCATCAAATGGCAAAAAGTTCTATTCTTTATCAAAAAGACTGAATTAAATTAAGCATTTCAGAATCATAACATCAGCTCGAACGAGACAAAAATCAAGCATCAAAAATAATACTTCAGATAAATACAAAATTCACCTTCATTTTAACCGTAATTCGTAAAATTAATACTGATTTTTAAAATGTCTTTTTTTTCATTTTTACAGTTCACATTTTGTCACAGTTTAAAGTCACATTTCAGTTTGACAATAATGAAATCTAAAGAAAACATAGTGCTAATCAACGCTATAATTACCATGAAAAAAATACATGTATATCACAGACATTTATGGCATTGTTTTGGTCCAATTTGAGTAAATCTTTGTGAATTATTTTGTGTTTTGAAAAGAATAGAAAATAAAATATTGACCCGCTTGACTGGAGTGTCTTAAAAAGAATATTCTGTAAATCTGGTTCATGAGAAATCAGGGACCAAAAATTAAACCACAAACAAACCAACAAAATACAATACAATCCTAAATGGGATCCTTCTCGGACTAGAACAAAACTGTGGAATAAAACGTTTTTTTGTGTGTGTTAAATTAAGATTTTTACCCCACAAGCGAAAAGAAACAAAAATAAACGAAAGAATAATCTGAAAAAGGTCACAAAAATGTCGTGTAGTGGGAATCCCCGCGCTCGTCATCCTCACAGTATCGTACGCACGTTTGAGACAATATTAAAAATTCATTCAGACGTAGATTTTCAAGTTGAACCAGAGGCTGTGTAGAAAAAAAAAAAAAGTGTTTGAAAAAGGTGAAGTTTGCATCACGCTACAGCTTCATGACATCATTTCAGATGGTTATGTTGAACCCAAACAAAGCCAACACTTTTTAATGCTATAGTGATGAATAATAACAATATTTCCTCTTGTGCCGACAGAAATTACATTATAATTGATGCCAGTTTATGTTCTGTGGGGATAAAGACGGTAATTAAACCATAAAACAGGTCGAACATCTGCATTTTCACACTTAAAAAGGAAGATTTTACCATAGAATTCTGCGGTAAGAGAAAGAATTTACAGCTGATCAGGGATTTTCCAGGGAGAGATGGAAAAGCTCCGTGTTGTTTACCGAGAGCTACAGCTAAAAGCACCATTTGCGAAGGGTTCAATGGTCATGCCTTCCACACGAAAAATTGAGGCCAAAATGTCAGCGTGACGTTTGAAAAGTTAATCTTTGACCTGATCTGCGCTGGACCAGTTAATGCATCTGTAAACAGAGGGGGCGACGGGTTCCTCGTTCAGGTCTGGGTCCGATCCGAGAGGCAAAAATCCTACGTTATTTGTCCATAGCAGGAAGTGAACTTGGAAGTGAATTCAAAGTACTTTAGTGCTGTTCAAGTTGGTGTTGAAGGTACAGTATCATCGGCAGAAAAATGGTATTTATGACATTTGGCAAATCAACACAATTTATAACTATAAATGGAAAATAAAACTGAGCCTAAAACGGAGCCCTGAGGTACTCCCTTTGGTCACCTCTAGAAAAGGGGAAGAAGCACCAGCCATTTAAGTCATTTTACTCCTTATGTTTCTTTTTTGCTGTGAGGATAATGTTCCAGTCCACTTTGGTAAAAAGTTTAATTTAAAAAAAGGTATTTCACAAATATTAAAAACACTATGGATTCTTGTGGTTTGAAAATGAACGGTCACAAGTTTCTATGTAATTCAGGTTATCGTCTGAATGTCATAAATGGACCCCAAAAACCACTGTGAAATTATTTAGAAAAATAAGTTTTCAGTAAAAAGTAGATTGTAATAGAAATTACAGGGATAAAATTGCTTCCTTTCACTGCTAAATCTACTCAAGAAACAGATTTACTAATGATCCTCTTTCAAAATTAACACCTCAACTGCATAAATACAACAATACTACAGTCCTAGTTGGTTAGTTTAGTCCTTGTTTAGTCTTGGTTCAGTCCTGGATTAAACTAGTCTTACATCCTGTCTTTAAACCTGTATTAGAGATTTTCTAAATATTTTCTGTGGCGTAAAAATCAATTAAATTAGGGCTGCAACAAACGATTATTTCAGTAGTCGACAGAGCAATTCATCTTTTGATTTGTCAGTCGATTATTTCTATTGTACAATGAGTATTTAAATACAAGAACCACATAAAAGGTTGAAATATGGAGACCGAAGGGTTCTAGACAATATTTACAAAATCAGAAATTGACTATGGTATTTTTATGTTTTACTTCTTGATTTTATAATGGCGAGCAAAATACAGGCCTTGATTATTTTTTTATAGTCACAATTAGTTGCAGCCCTATTTCCAATGATGTAGTACTGAAAGTGACCACCAAGTCTTTGAGGCTTGCGTCTCTTCAGCGGATCTGTGGTTTTTGGATTCGTGTGAGTTTTGAATGGCCCGGAGGGATTTGGCACGGTCCACTCTCGAGTCCACTCTGGCACCAGGCCCCGGAAGTGTCCAAAAATCACATTCACGCCAATAAAAAAAGAGCATTTTTTTTCCTCAAAGTTCAGCGGCGGAACTGTCGGAGCCTTTTCAATGACCATTTGATATTCATTCACTATCAATACATTTGGATGGGCAGTCGGTTCAAGCCCTGCCCAAGCACAATCTGTTTATGAACATATTCCATAGACTTTCCTAAACTGTCCACGTGTCGTTTGTGTTGGTGAGGTATGAACCCACCGTCCTTTCGTCCCATTACAGAAAGAACAGTGCGACTCATCTTGACTGAAGGGTTACTAAGCACATGGCTTTCAAGAGTTCACTGTTAAATGCAGCCGCACTCACTCGTCATAACAGAGGCTGACCCATAGGGGGAGCTGTGCGTTTGAATGTACAACTGCATTAAAAGGACACACATTCTGTGAAATGGACCTTCTTGAGCTTTTAACCATGTTATTACATTGTTCCATCATCAAAGTTGTATTTAGATCATGTTTTTTGAGGTCCTTTTGCTCTGGGCCTCAGAAAACATTTTTTCCATGAAGGTCTCTTGGACTGTTTGCTTACATATCGGTCAAGTTCCTTAGATATCAAGCCTTTTTTTCACCATGGTTAATTCCTACCGTTGCCAGTAGATGGCGTTTTTAACACCAACTCTCGATGAGGGAGCAACATAATGGTTGTATTCTATACTTTGGGCATTTCATGTTTTAGAACTTAAACTAATGCCCAAGTAAAGATATTCAAAAGTATGTTTAAAAGGAAAATAACAGTAGAATGAATGTAGAATGTGTGTCCTTTAAACAGAAAACATTGTGACGTTCTGCCAGTCTGAAGGCGTGTTCTATGTCAATGTGTGTTGTCCTATCGTCCACCTGTATCTGGACACTCGGCGTCTTTTTAAAACCGTGTTCAGAGCACAGACTCGATGGCCTCCGGCGCCCCCTCCTGGCCCTTGCTCTGGCGCGTGACCAGCGGCGACGTCTCCTCTTGGGCCTGTGTGTTCGCCTCCACGCGCACCTCCATCAGCTCCTGCTCCTGCGGGTGCTGCAGCTTCTTCTGCTCCTGCTCGTTTATGTGGTGAAGGATCCCGGCTCCCAGAGCGTCGCCCTCGACGTTCACCACGGTGGTCGTGCGGTCACTGAACATAAAAGCGTGAGAGGAAATACTTTTGAGTCAATAAAGTCAATACATTTGCAGCGAATGTGGGAACAAAACGCTCTTATATTGGATATTCAAGTAGTGTGTTTCGATATAGAACTTCTAGTATATTGCTAGCAGCTCGGGCGTGGTGTCGGTGCCGCCTTGGCGTCTAGGCGGCTCTCAGGGGGTTCACCTCCACAGCCTGGACTGGAACCAGTACCCTCGAAGGTTTTTAGAAGCCAAAACCAACAAATAAAGCATAGAATTTCAAAGTTCATCGACGCTGGGAGACACTTTTGAAATAATACAATTGTCACGTTCAACTCTACGAATGTAAACTTCTGTGCAGTGAAAGGTCATCCTGGAAAAAGGGGCCTTGACCTCCGTGGGTTCTCATCTGGTTTCATAGAGGTGAAAACGTAAATGCATTCAGGCGTGTAGTCGCACTCACACGATCCAGTCCACGGCGAGCATGAGGGACAGGTCGTTGGTGGGCAGCCCGATGGCCTCCAGGATGATGGCGATGGTGATGATTCCTCCGGCCGGAATCCCAGCGGCGCCAACGCTGGAGGCCGTGGCTGTGACCCTGGAGGACAGAGACGGGTTAGAACAGTCTGGTGGTCTCCTTTCACCATGATCTAGTCCTGGTTTGCTGCTTTTTTTTAGTCTTTTTATTCTGACAATGTGAGAATTAAGCCGTTTACAATTCATCTAAAACTTGTCAATCCTGTTTTCCCCGTTGAGAAAACACAAACTTCTGACACAGTTGCTTGACATTCGTGGCCAGATCCCCGACTCACAGAATGGTGAAGATCTCGCCGGCGTTGAGCTGGTGGTTGTTGAGCTGAGCGATGAAGACGGCGGCGACGCACTGGAAGATGGCGGCGCCGTCCATGTTGACGGTGGCGCCGATGGGCAGAATGAAGCGGCTGATGCGCTTGTCCACGCCGTTGTTCTCCTCCACGCACTTGATCATCACTTTGAAGGATCATGGAAGGCAGCGTCGCCGAGCTGAAGGGCAAGGTTTCTAAGACTTGAGCAGACCAAGTACGACTAACAACATCACATTGTGTCACATTTTACACACATTTTACCGTTCTAAAAAGCTGGCCACTTACTGCGGCAAAGACGATCCGTTTATACAGTGAGAATGAACGTGAATAAATGATTTCACCGTTGTTTGGTGCGAATCGTTGCAAAGTGGCGATGTTTCTTCACAAAAATGGTTAATTATTGCTGAAGTAAAGGGAAAACTTGGGACTCAAAAGATTGCTTAATATTATGTTTATGAAGGAAGAGAAGCTTTATAACTTGACTAAAATAGGGCTGCAACACGAGTAATAATCGTAGTTTGATCGACGTAAACTAAACTCAAACACATGCAAAAGATGTTTATAACAAAGACGGCGACTCAAACTGGTCGAAAAAGAATGAATAAGGGTGTCAGGCTTCTCAATAATACACTTTGTTCATGAACAGTCACAATCTAGAAAGCTTCACTTATCTTACATCTACTTCTCTTTGGTTGATAATGTATTTAAAAATAACCGCTTGGCTCGTCCACAACTAAAATAACTGTTGGTTGCCACTAGGGCTGAAACAATCGA
Source organism: Chaenogobius annularis (assembly GCA_015082035.1). NCBI lineage: Eukaryota > Metazoa > Chordata > Actinopteri > Gobiiformes > Gobiidae > Chaenogobius > Chaenogobius annularis. The sequence continues at coordinate 165,001 of BJKM01000783.1, forward strand.
GTCAATTGAGTACTTTATATAGTTAATTAAAAGCAGCAGAATCTGTGGCGCGGAATGCAAAGAACCGCTTGGGGCACTTCACGGAGGCTAAAGTGCAAAATGACTTTACTCAAGTTAATTAGACATTATAAAGATTCTAACTGGAGAAATGAACACAATATTGTTCTTTTTATTCTTTTCTACTTGTGAAGTTTCTGAAGACGCCCAACATGGATCCTGAAATGAACAAGTGAATGACCTCAGACTCATCATGTTGGGCTAACAAATGCGTTATTTCCAGCAGAAGCTCCTGTGAATTGTTTATTACTATGACGTATGAACTATAACTGTCATTTAAAAGAAAACATTTAATATGCTTCCAAAAATAGTGTTAATGGAATGTAAAAACATGTATTACTCGAACCCTAAAATAATGGATAGTTGCAGTCATGAAGTTGAACCGCTGTGACATGGACCATGAAGACCCCAAAGCGGGCGGGCGTGTCGTACCTGGAGCAGGTGGCGAAGGCGGTGGTGAAGGGCGTGATGAGCCCCGACAGGAAGCTGAAGGGGTTTTTCCGCGTGAACCCAAAGTAGATGAGCGGCAGCACGACGCCGCCGTGGATGACGTGCCCCAGGATCGAAGCGAAGATGTACTTCCCCAAACTGGTCACCAGCAAGACCACGTCCTCCATCTCCACGATCTTACTGCCCACCAGGAACATGATGCCGAACGGGATGTACCTGAACACACAGACCAGCGGGGGCAGCGCAGAGCGGGTCAGAACGACGACGCTTTGGTCTCGCGTCGAGCGTTTGTAGACTCTCCAGCTTTATCGTCGTTTGTTTGATGCCCGATGTCGATACCGATACTTCAGACTCCAGAGCAGCATGCCGATATTCTTGGACCGATAAATAGGACCATCACATTTGCACACTCTTTGCTTTAAAGTGTGACGAGGACCACTTAAATAAATCTCTTGAATCTTGTTTTTAAATGACAGTACATTACTACTACTATTATTACTACTGCTACTATTATTACTACTATTATTATCAATATCATTACTACTGCTGCTCCTTCTAATATTGCCACTACTACTGCTGCTGCTGCTGCTACTGCTACCGCTACTACTGCGTGCTGTACTGACCACATGATCCAGGAGACCAGGACCATGGTGGCCTCGTTGAAGGCGTTGAAGAATCGGATGAGCTCCTCCCCTTCCTCCCCGAGCTTCCTCAGAGCGACGCCGAACACCATCGCGAACAGCACCAGGCCCAGGATGTTCATGCCGTCGGGCTCGGTGCCGAATGGAACCTGGAGGACAGAAATGGGTGGGTTTTTTTTTAAAAAACTACTATGACACTTTCATTTAAAAAGGACACGGAACATGCGTTTAGGGATGTCACAGTTTTAGCGTTACGATTATTGGGAGAAAAAAAACATCACGATTTAACAATTATGCACGATTAAACCGGCTGGTGCCTTTACTTTTGCGTCTCATGTTTTGGAGGAATTTGCAATGTTTTTGTGAGGCTCAGAGAAGGAGGACAGTAGGTTTATAAACTGCAAATGATTCTTATTTACAGGCGTGTGCAAAGGCAGAGAGAGCGCTTACATCTGGGGACGGTCAGACACTGGAAAGAATCAATCTAAAAGCGATGTGTCCATCCCGGAGACATCTGTCACGCTGGCAATGTCAAATAAATATGGGAAAGAGTCTCTGGAGTGTGGTCCAATAGATTTGGTTTTCCGTCTGGCGGATCACTAAGCACGCACAAAATGTATGTGTGATTTCTGTCACGTCGTGGTGATTTTAATAATTTTTTTTTCATTGAACTTTGAATTGCCTTGTGTACGAATTGTTCCTGACTAATAAACTTGCTAATAACCCTTGCCTTAATGAACCAAACGTTGCTCGTACGTGACGGAGATCCCACATTTGACTCGTCTCTGACACCGTTTGGATTCAGTGCAGTACAAACACGAGATGATCCCTTTCCCTCACAGTTTAATCCACAGAGCGCCTCATGTTTGCTGCTGCAGCTGTTTTAGGAGGCGAGCCGACCCGGGGCGGACCCAAACGTGGGCCGGAGCCAAGACCAGCACAAGAGCGGGGTCGGCCGGGGTCAACGGGAGCAAACCGCTGTCCCGGGGAGAGACGGGGACATTTACTGTAAGGTCACTGATCGCTGAGCCGCGTCAGACCCCTAGGATGACAAAAATGTGTACGTTTCCCTCTCATTTCTTTTGATTCCCTTTAAAAAGAGACTTATTTCTTTTTGGGAGGTGTTTAGTAAGAAACTATAACAACTACATTTTCATCATTATAAACCAAAATATTGATCCAAAACTGCTGAATAATAATAGAAACCCAAGATATGTGACCAAGAGTTTGAAGTTTTTGAGTAAGTGTAAGTACAAGACCAGCACAATACTTTAGTCATTTAGTGTTAGTCCACCCATATTTTTATAATAATGTTATTTTATGAAGAGTTAGACAGTTTAATCTGCCATTTTACATATAAAGATGCCGTTTGTTCACACTTTTCTCTGGGTTATAGCCGTTTTTGCGCAAGATCCTGCAAATTTTGAGTAATTTTTGTGCCTGTCTTTAGTCGACGGTGAATTACTTTCGTCAAATACAGCACTGAATAATGGAGTAACTTTCATTCAGTGAAATGTTTTTTTTGTTTGTCACAAAAACAGAAAGTTGGCGATAAGTAAATGTATAAAAATGTAATGTTTTTACACTAAAATATAAAGCAACTCAATGTATTTAGTCACAGAAGACGAAGAAGTATTCAACCCAACACTGAATAATAGAGCGGTGGGTGGAGCTAGGGGGTGGTTGAAGACGGACGTTTCCAGAACACTCAAGCAGGACAACAAAGGTCTTACTTTGAGTGAACTACTGACGAGGGAAAAGCCCAGAAAAATCCACTTTAGCGACCAGCACAATAAAAACCAAGGCAATACAACAGCAGCAGCAGCTCATTGTCAGTCGTTCTTCTACATGGTTTATGTAAATGTCATTTTACAGCACCTTCTGGTAGATCTTGGTTCCATTGGTCGTGTTCCCGACGGCAACCATCTTGTAGTCCGTGGCATACTGCAAACACAAACATTAAGAAACGTCAATATTAAAATACAACTAAATAAGACAAATGAAGTAAAAGGCAATACATTAGTGCAATTATGTAGAAAACAAAGTAGTGATTAAGTCCCCAAATTACCATATCGACTTAAAGTTCAATAAACTATAGCTGGAGCAATGTTTTTGGGGCGAGTTATTTTGATGTATGATACGATTTGAGCTGAGTCGAAAAAGCAACAATTATAGAGACAATGTCTCAATCCGCTTGTATTTGTTGCAACTCATAGTTTGTTGCAGCGCTTGATAGTTGCAGCTCATAGTTTGTCTCAGCGCTTGATAGTTGCAGCTCATAGTTTGTTGCAGCGCTTGATAGTTGCAGCTCATAGTTTGTCGCAGCGCTTGATAGTTGCAGCTCATGATTTGTCGCAGCGCTTGATAGATGCAGCTCATGGTTTGTTGCAGCTCATGGTTTGTTGCAGCGCTTGATAGTTGCAGCTCATGGTTTGTTGCAGCTCATGGTTTGGGTTTTTGCATCATGGTCCCTCATGGTTTTTAACTATATAAAACTTTAAAGGGATTATCTGCAAAGTAGTTTTAATATGATTGTTTATCGTTATATTTGTCTGTAATCTGCAGTATAAATAACTCCTAAAAGATTGTTATTGTAAAACAGAAGCAGAAAACGCTGGTGTCAGTCCGAACATTTGAGGTAAAACCAGGCAAATTGTGAAGCTAAAACGCGTCAGAGCAGGTCAACGAGTCCAGACCTGGTTCTTCCCACGAGTCCAGCCCGGACCTGGTTTTTCCCACGAGTCCAGCCCGGACCTGGTTCTTCCCACGAGTCCTGACTGGACCAGTTCCAATGGGATTAAACCCCCAAACCAGACGCTGCAGTTTGCACAGGCTGAAGCACACGATGTCACTGCACACAGCATAAGGCGGCTGAGTCACTGCACACAGCATGGGGCGGCTCAGCCACTGCACACAGCATGGGGCGGCTCAGCCACTGCACACAGCATGGGGCGGCTCAGCCACTGCACACAGCATGGGGCGGCTCTGTCACTGCACACAGCATGGGGCGGCTCTGTCACTGCACACAGCATGGGGCGGCTCTGTCACTGCACACAGCATGGGGCGGCTCTGTCACTGCACACAGCATGGGGCGGCTCTGTCACTGCACACAGCATGGGCGGCTCTGTCCTGACACAGCATGGGAGGCTCTGTCACTGCACACAGCATGAGGAGGCTCCGTCACTGCACACAGCATGAGGAGGCTCTGTCACTGCACACAGCATGGGGCGGCTCAGCCCATGCTCACAGACACAGCATGGGGCGGCTCGCCTACGCACACAGCTGAGGAGGCTCAGCCACTGCACACAGCATGAGGAGGCTCAGCCACTGCACACAGCATGAGGAGGCTCCGTCACTGCACACAGCATGGGGAGGCTCTGTCACTGCACACAGCATGAGGAGGCCTCAGCCACTGCACACACCATGAGAGGCTCAGCCACTGACACAGCATGAGGAGGCTCCGTCACTGCACACAGCATGGGGAGGCTCTGTCACTGCACACAGCATGAGGAGGCTCAGCCACTGCACACAGCATGAGGAGGCTCAGCCACTGCACACAGCATGAGGAGGCTCTGTCACTGCACACAGCATGGGCGGGCTCTGTCACTGCACACAGCATGAGGAGGCTCAGCAGTTTCAATATTATTATTATTATGTAAGAATCAAATAAGATGATTTGCCTGGAATGTTCCACAGTACGGCCGTTCCAGTCATTTCAAACTGTGGGTTTTGTGAGGAAAGGCTCCAATCAATGTGAGGTCTGAAACTGGAGAGATGTTTGTCCTTTAGATTGGAACTCAACAAACAAGGCCAGACCCAAGGCCGAGACCCAAGGCCAGACCCAAGGCCAGACCCAAGGCCAGACCCAAGGCCAGACCCAAGGCCAGACCCAGGCCAGACCAAGGCCAGACCCAAGGCCAGACCCAAGGCAAGACCCAAGGCCAGACCCAAGTGGGAATGCATAAAATATGCTGAAAAAAAAATAATTAAATTGTCAACTTTAGGATATACATTTTCTTTTTTTCACTGAACATAAAAACTTGCTTTCCGAGTTTAGTTTTTCTGTTACAAAAATGGTGGATCTCTCTTGGATTCCGCGCATTTAGAACCAAAACGTTCTAAAGTGGCGTCTTGGTCAATCTGAAGTGAATCATTGCCAAAGTCCGAACGCGCGCTCGTCTCTGGGTCCAAACACGTCCCGCGTCACGATCGCACAAGTGCATTGGGTCCAACTCATGCCAAACCAACCGAGCGCGTTGCCAGGTCGGACAGAATGGAATAGTCTTCTCCATGACGACACGGCGTATCCAAGGAGCCGGAACAAGTAGAGTAAAAGCCCACTCTTTTAGAGGAGAAAGAGCGGGTTCAGGAGTGTGTGTGTGGTGTGTGTGTGAGCCAGTGTGTGTGAGCCAGTGTGTGTGAGCCAGTGTGTGTGAGCCAGTGTGTGTGAGCCAGTGTGTGTGAGCCAGTGTGTCTGTGCCAGCGTGTGTGTGTGTGGTGTGTGTGTGTGCAGTGTGGTGTGTGTTGTGTGTGCCAGTGTGTGTGTGTGTGTGTGTGTGTGTGTGAGCCAGTGTGTCTGTGCCAGCGTGTGCGTGCCAGTGTGTGCGCGAGTGGCAGGGCGTGAAGCGAAGGAGGACTTAAACTCACCGAGCGAAACGCGGCGGCCACCAAGTTGGAGGGGAATAAGTTCCTGGGGGGAAAAAGACAAACGGCGTTAAGTGACGATCGTCCCGAGGTTTGAGCAGGAAAACTGAATCGAACTTCACTTTTTACAACAATAAACCTTTTAAAAATGTTATGAAAATGTAGTTTTCTCTGCATCACATTCCCATGACGCCGGTTTAACAGCATCAGATCGAAATGCGACTGGTTTGGAGTCTTTGTCTAAAAAAGAATAAATTGTTGTTTATTTTTTGTCACAGTGTGAAATGGGGACGAGAGAAGGGAGGGCATGCAGCAAATTGACGGCAGCCAGGATTCGAACTCAGGACGCAAAAGGTAAATACACAACAATTTGGGATTTCCAGGGTCGAGATGTCAGTTAGTTTTCTTCTTTTTTATTATTATTATTGAAAAAATGACTGTTCCCGAGAGTGAGAATTGTGTTTGAGCTTCACAAAGTATAACTCATCGCAAAAAAATGTGTAATAAATTTGTAGATAAAATGAATAAACTACACTTTTTTTTTAACAGTAAAACCTAAAAATCTAAAAATAAAAATGTAAAAAGTATGAATGAAATAAAAGCATAATGTAAAACAGTAAATAAGTTTAAATCCGGCTCAGACGTCACTCACTGTTGTGTTTTTTTTTCCCATTGAAACCACATGTTCCACTTTTATAGTTTTTTTTTGCTGTGTTTTTGCGTCTGTTGCGACTGCAATATTGAGATTGGAGTTGTGAGTTTGAAACGTGGCTTTCTGTTCAGTAAACAACTCTGGGAACATGAACATTTGACAGAAAACTGAACTTTGGACAGATGAACGTGTCTCGCCGCACGTTCGTGGAGGTCTGAGCTTCAATAAAAGAAGACGTTTCGATAAAAAAACGACAGGATGTTATGTGATTTTTAACAGGAAATACTTTGATCTAAACAAGTGCCGTCTGCGCGGTTTGCTTGATGCCGCTTTGCATTTTAACATCACATTTAGGTTATTATGAAATATGATTGTGTTTCTTATGTGGGTTTGTAATTTTATTTTTTATTTGTAATTTCGCTCTCTGTTCTTGTTCCATGTCTGTTATGTGTTTGATATTTTAATTAAAAAACAATAAATTAAATTAAAAAATCATAATAAAAAAATCATAATAATAATAATAATAATACAAAATAACTAAAATAATTGCCAACCAATTTATTCATGGTAAAATGGTGAGCTGGTTAATACCCAGGTTCCAAAGCATGACATGAGCGGAGAAAAGACGTTTTATGACCATGAAATGACCATTAAAACCCTCTGACGGAAACATTTATTAAGGTTTATCAATCAGAACTTTCAATTCATTTTTGTAACAGCAGTTGCATCAAACATCCAAAAGGGAATTATATCCAAGTTAAACAAATGCATTAATAATCTGGACAATCGTTCTACTAAATATATTAAAAAGAGAGGGTTTTGTTTTGACGGATGCTGAATGGGAAAATGGAAGACCACCTCATTTTGTTTCCGTATTGTTGTTTTTTTAAAATTGTAACTTAGTTTGTTGCGTTAATTAACTTGAGCAAAGCGCTGCGATGGAAATGTATCAATAATTATGTTTTTATTGAGACAGAAATATGTCTTTGTTTTGATGCGATCGTGCCAGAGAAACCAGAGCAAACATGAACGTGCAAGTGTGACGCTGCTTTAATCTGTATTTTTCTGTACTTCAGGGGAAAAAAACACCTCTCTCTCTTTATTTCATAACTGGATCATTATTATCTGTACATTTTTCAAAACGGAGCTCTTTTAGACACAAAAATCAATTTTTTTGGCTCTGCTTTTTCATGTGGAAACAAGCCAACTGTCAAATCTGCACCTAAACGTGTTTTATTATTGTATTTAATCAACTTGTGTCCATGAGATTTACACGGGACGATGTCTTTTCACCCCTGAAGGACGTAAAGATCAGCACCGACACACCAAACCAAAAGATTACGATATTTTGATTCATTTCACGGAGTGAATCGATTTGTCGATTGTTTTGCCTTAAAGTGTATTTGTACCTGTCGTACACATAAATGATAGTTTTACAATGATCGAGCAGGTATTTGTGGAGAAAATGTTGAAAAATCTGTGACAGGAAGTGACATCACACCGGAAGTTTATGCAGAATTTACACAAAGAAACAACTTTTTTGACATTCTTAATATGAATTCAACAAAATAAAGTTGCTCATGTATTTTGGACGAGTTTTGGCCCAGTGTTTGCTGGGTAATTTCCTAGTGTGATGTCATCAATTACAACCAGGAAGTAAAATTACAAACCTAAAGAATGTGCAACTATGGGATAAAATGTGTATCATTTTTTAGCATAATTCTAAATATATTTATCTTAACTGCGTTTTAGGTCAATGAGTTGTCCGACCTGTAGGGGGCACTATAAATATATACGCAACTAAATGCATAAAACGTTGATTTCTCTTCATTAAATTAAATATTTCTTTGTTCTCTTAGAGTCTCGCCTTGAATATCTTTTGTTAAACTTGCCGTGTACAATCTTTGGAGCTCGTACGTCTTCAGAGGGCCCCTTATTAAAAAGGGGCCCCATCTTTAAATTATCAGGTGCAGACAGGAGCTCAGCGGGAGAACGGTTCTTCTTCATTCCGTTTCAAAAGCACGAAGAAGAGTCTGGGATTGGACCACAAACGGGCGTCTAAAACTTCATTTACCTCAGATTTACCGCGTTCAGTGGCGACGCCGCAGAAATCTGTGCCGTGTTAATGTTGTAAAAAAATACCCAGAAACGTTTGATTGAAAAAGGGAAAATGTTTATACTTTTTGCAGGGGAATTCACCTTTTCAAAAAGGGTCCGAGTCCGAACGAGGAAATGCGTTTGAGTTTCCGTTCGTGGGGTCAGAACTGTCCGCGCGAAGATCCGAATATGAAGCGGTTTAAAACAAAAGTACAAAGATGATGATTACCGTATTTTCCGGACTATAAGTCGCACCTTTTTTCATAGTTTGGCCGGGCTGCGACTTAATACTCCGGAGCGACTTATGTGTGATACTATTAACACATTATTATATCGCATTTCACATGTTGATTATTTTCACACAGACAACCACGAGAGGGCGCTCTCGGCTTGTGCAAACGAGTCTGACGAGTCTGACGTAAGCGACACAGAAGAGGAATCGCCTCTTCGTCTCCCTCCAGAGTTGGTGGAGTTGTTTAGAAGTGACACAGAGAAGAAGAATTCAATAGATTTAGTGATCTGGGGTAAAACTGATGCTTTGGTAAACCTCTTAGCATGTTAGCATGTTAGCTTGTTAGCATGCTATATTTATCTGAATAACTGTCAATACGTCATGTGAACATACCAGACACTTACGACAGTTTGTTGTCTGTGCGTCATGTCGCTGAAGGTGTTACGTTAGCATACGTGTGACATTAGCATACGTGTTACGTTAGCATACGTGTTACGTTAGCATACGTACTATTCAACATGTTGTTCTCTAATCTGTTATTATTTTAAACTGCATTTCAAGATGAAATGAAATTCTTAAAGTTTCTCTTTTCAATTTCAGTGAATAAATACGCAACAGTTTGGCATTTTTGAGAGAATTGTCAAGATTACACGGAGCAAAACAAATGTTGGATATTAATATTGTTAAGAATATTGAAATTCTACTGGTAGTTTAACTTAAAAGGTTAAATATGATGCATTATTTCTGTCGTTATCAGCCTTTAAACATGCTCTTGAGTACCTTTATGCTCTTGAGTACCTTAATGCTCTTGAGTACCTTTATGCTCTTGAGTACCTTTATGTTTACAGTTTGGCATCTCATGTTTTACAACTACGACAAACGAAAATACAGTCGGATTTGATGAGGAACATTGTCAGAACAGATCATAATATTTGTCCTTGAATGTGAATAACGCGCTGGTTGTGTTGAATAATCCCACTTTCACGCAGCTGAAGACACCCAAAGCCCTGCTAAATGTTGCCGATGTTGTACTACCGTGCCGACAAACATGCCCCGCGGAGCCCGTCGCGCTCCTCGCTCGCGTCGGCCAAAACAAACTCGAGGCCGTGTGGGTTTTCTGTGAGCGAGAAACCGATCCGCCACCTGCCGCGCCGATAAGCCCGTCCCGGAGCTAAAATACACCGCGCACAGCTGCAGCCGTCCCAGCGCAACACGAGACGCGCCGCTACGGGGGGGGGGCACGGGGGGGGGGACGAGCGAGGACCGGCCCACGGGGAGAAGTGAAATGACCCCTGACAAGCTGGACTCCGAGTGGAACTCAAATGCAGCTAAAAATTGTACAAATATCATCACAGAATAGCGCAGTTTTTAGGTTCATAACATCACTTCCTGTTTGTAATCGATGACATCACACTAGGAAATGACCCATGTGACCATTTTTTAAAATTTGATAAATAAAAATACACGAGAGCGACTTTATTTTGTTGAATTATTGTTTAGAATGTCCCAAAAAAAAAGTAGTTTATTTCGTGTAAATTCTGCATAAACTTTGACTGGAATGAGTCCTGCTGTGATGTCACTTCCTGTAATTTGACACATTTTTCAACGTTTTCTCCACAAATACCTGCTCGATCGGTGTCAAACCTTCACTTACGCGTACGACAAGTTTAAATACACCGAATAAAGTCAAAATTGGAACATTGCAAAAACCTGTCGCGGGCCCTTTAACGACAGGCTAATTGATCCGGTCCGTTCAAATAATCGTAATTGTAATCGGTTTCTGGAACCAAAACACAAATGGAAAAAGGTCTTTTACAACAAAAACGGCATCATCAAATCAAAATTTCAAAAGTAAAATGGGAAAGTTGTATAATGTATTTATATTATATTAAACTGTGGAAAACGTATTAGTTTAATCGATAATCATGATTATTCACAAAACTTATTCGTTTAATCGATAATCATGATTATTCACGTCACAATAGATCATTTTAGGAGCAGAATTAAGTCCAAAATAAAGCTGCAGCGGTGGATGAAGTACAGATACAGCAGCAAATATATACGCCATTAAAAGTATCACATGATCCAATTGACTGAAGTAAAAGTTTCGACGCACTCGTTTTAAAAATGTACATTAAGGGTAAAAAGTAAATGTATTTCAGACAGATTTGGAGAAAGTGTTGTTAAAGTGTGAAAAGTCATGATCCGGATTTGAAAAAAAATTATTTGTATTTTTGCATACTTTTACTTTTTAGTCCGGTTGAAAGATGCAGTGCAGTAGAAAGTACAGATACCTGCTCTCAAACGCATAGAAATGCGCAGTACTTTTACGTTTGTACTTTCCACCACTGCCCAAACGTGCAGTACTTTTACGTTTGTACTTTACTTTTACGTTTGTACTTTCCACCACTGCCCAAACGTGCAGTACTTTTACGTTTGTACTTTCCACCACTGCCCAAACGCGCAGTACTTTTTTTATATCCGTCCGTTTTTGTCACATTTCACTTTATTTTCTTTTTCATAAACTCATCATCCGATTGTCTTTTTGCCGGCTGTTCTACTTCATAGTACTTCAAAGTAAAATGTGCGCATGACAAATACTACAGTACGAGTTGCCAGTCGCACTTCTTAAAGTCATCCTGAGATAATAAACGTAAAATAAACATAATCACAGACGAGGAGGACGACAAAACTGCAGTATTCATAAAAAAAAGGGTCAGAGAAAAGTAAAAAAAAAAAGAAGTGCAGTGTATTATTTGGCGAGTACTTCTGCTAGTTATATTTGAATATATATATATATATTTGTATTTTGGAAAGGAGGATTTGTGCCTGCACTCGTTAACTTTCATGACTTTAAATGTAACACAAGAAAATCGTCACAAGAACTCGTTAAGAACTTGTTAAGAACTTCCTGATGGTTCGATTATTCCGTTCGTCGTTTAGCGCGCGGAATGCGAAATTTAAAATATCAGATTTGCATTCGATTTTGACCCGAGACGGTCCGAGACGGTCCGAGAGGGTCCGTGAGGGTCCGAGAGGGTCCGAGACGGGAAAACGTTTGGAGTCGCTTTGTAACTCCACGTAATGATTAGACTAAATGAGATGACCATTATCTCGATTGATCGGTTAGTTGCGATCAATCGATTCACGCGTTGCAGCCCCGATAGAAAGAACCAGAAGGAAGAAAGAACCAGAAGGAAGAAAGAACCAGAAGGAAGAAAGAACTAGAAGGAAGAAAGAACTAGAAAGAAGAACAAGAACAAAAGGGAAATAATGAAAGACAGAACAAGAAACAAACGATCTCCCCAGAGGAACTTCTGAAACGGCAGCTGCTCACACACAAACAAGAACCATCTTTGTCTATAAAAATCACTAAAAATACTACACACACAGTTCCCAGTTCCCTCACACACTCATTTCCCAGTTCCCTCACACACTCAGTTCCCAGTTCCCTCACACTCTCAGTTCTCTCAGACACACACACACACACACACACACACACACACAGTTCCCAGTTCCCTCACACTCAGTTCCCAGTTCCCTCACACACACTCTGTTCCCTCACACACTCTGTTCCCTCACACACTCTGTTCCCTCACATACACTCAGTTCCTCACATTCCCTCACACACACTCAGTTCCCTCACACACTCAGTTCCCTCACACACACTCAGTTCCCAGTTCTCTCACACACCACAGTTCCCTCACACATCCTACAGTTTCCTCACACACACAGTTCCCAGTTCTCTCACACACACTTCTGTTCCCTCACACACACAGTTCCCAGTTCCTCACACACACTCACACTGTTCCCTACACGCCAGTTCCCAGTTCTCTCACACACTTCAGTTTCCCCAGTTCTCTCCACACACACAGTTCCCTCACACACACAGTTCCCCCTCACACACACTCTGTTCCCTCACACGCTTCTCTTCCTCACACCACGTTCCCAGTCCTCACACACACAGTTCCCTCTCTCTCTCACACACACACAGTTCCCAGTTCTCTCTCACACACACACAGTTCCTCACACAGTTCACTGGTCCCGGTAGAGTTCCTCACCTGGCCAGGTCCAAGAAGCTGTCCGCGGTGTCCTTGTCGTTGCTCACGCTCTCCAGGCTCAGGTGTGTTGGTGTTCAGAGCCCCCGCGCCCACCCCGGGTTTGATGATGAAGGCCAAGCGTCACCCCGATGCCGAGGCGATCAGCGTGGTCACGAGGGAAGTAGCCCACGGCGATGCCCCCCAGCTTTCCCCAGCGAGCGCGTGTCCAGGCTGGCGGCCCCGGACACGAGGCTGCAGACCACCAGCGGCAGGATGATCATCTTCAGCATGCGCAGCAGCATCTCGCCCAGGGAACGCGAAAGTACGTCATCTGCGCCTTGGTCAGGTCCATCGTGCGCACGGGCCATTGCCCAGCCCGACGCCCACGAGCACGCCGGACACGGTCAGCAGCACCAGCAGGTTCTTTCGGAAAAACGTCCCGAGCTTCTGCCCCCACGAGACCTTCTCTCACGAGCGGCTCCGCGGACGAGGACTCGGCAGCGCGTGGCCGTTCAGCTCCGCTTTCTTCTCCATGTTCGAGCCGGTTCCGTGGCTTTACGCGGTGGGCTTTACGCGTCGTGCTTTCCGTGGCGCGGAGGTCGTTCCTTGGGCACGCTCCACACGCGTTGGGTGCTCAGAGCCGGTGTTACGGTGGGATTGTGCGCGGCAGCCAATGAACGCGCGGGACGAGAGCACACGCGGGGAGACGGGCATGCGCACGACCCGTCGCCGCGTTCCGCGGACTCACATGATGCAAGAGACGCGGAGATTGCCAGTGCTCACCGGCGCCGTGACACACTTTCCTCAAAACCGAACGCGGCACGCGGCTTTTCATAACGTCACGTGTGTTTGTCAGCGCGTGGGTGGATGCGCTGAAGAGGCTGCAGCGTCACGGACGCGCATCTTTGTTCCCTTTGTGTCCCGGGGTCTCGTGCATCTGGACTGATGCAAGAGCTGCAGCCAGGAGAACCCCTCTTCCTCCACCCTTTCCTCCTCCACCCTCTCTGCACCCTCTTCCATCCTCCACCCTCTCTCCCTTCTCCACACGCTTCTCCTCCACCCTTCCACCTCCTCCACCCTCTCCTGCACCCTCCTCCTCCTCTACCCCTCTCCTCCACACGCTCCTCCTCCACCCTCTCTCCCTCCTCCACCCTTTCCTCCTCCACCCTCTCTCTTTTGCACCCTCTCCTCCTCCACACTCTCCTCCTCCCACCCTCTCTCTCTTGCACCCTCTTCCTCCTCCACACTCTCCTCCTCCATACTCTCCTCCTCCACCCTCTCTCCCTTCTCCACACGCTTCTCCACCCTCCACTCTCTCCACACCTCTCCTCACACCCTCCTCCTCCACACTCTCCTCCTCCGCCCTCTTCCTCCTCCACACTTTCCTCCTCCACACCCTTCCTCTTCCCCCCTCCACCTCCTCCACAACTTCTCTCCCTCCTCCACACGCTCCTCCTCCACCCTCCACCTCCTCCACCCTCTCCTCCTCCCCCCTCTCTCCCTCCTCCACACGCTCCTCCTCCACCCTCCACCCCCTCCACCCTCTTCTCGCTTCTGCGTTTATTCATTTACAGATTTGCTTGAAAAAAACCTCACATTCTTACTGTGAGCGGCCTCGCCTATGTCCACAGAGCTGACCTGTAACCTGCTTGTCTCCACGGAAATATATTAAAAATCACCCTCAAAAATATTGGACTGAACTTAAAGGCTGCCGTCCCACTCGATTTTAGAACGATGTCTTTGGGCCTCAAAACTCCTGCCATGGACACGATAAATGGATACTTTTGGACTGCACTTTTAGCGGCAGGAAAAAAAGAAACTCACAAACCTCGCTCAAACCTCAGGCAAATGGTTTCAGTTTAAATGTGATGATTTGGTTTCTTTTGCCGTTTAGTTGAAGTCTTTTTGTACTTTTATTTGACATTTCGCTCTCGGCTCGTGTTTTCTTCTGTCATTTATGTTTATTCTTTTAACAAAACATGAACTTTCCTCCCAAAACAATCCTATTTCCACTGAGAAACGCACGCGGCGGACTCCTCTGGAAAAGCGACATGATGTACCTTTAACACGGCACAGATGTTACTCATTCTGTCATCTATCTTCTGACCTTCTGACCTTCTGACCTTTGTCCGTGCTTTTGTCAAACATTGAAAAAAAAGACTCTTTATCCAACATTTAATGACAAAATCTCAACATTTATGGATTCTATTCTTTTACGGAGCAAAAAGAAACATGTCAAATACTCGTGTTGGAGTCAGCACCACGGCCAGCTCCGCGTCCGCTAGGGGGCGCTGTGGTCACATAAAAGACTTTCCTGCTGTCATCTTTAAAGTGCCTACACAGTTAAATTTAATATATTTTTAAATTTTGCTAAAAACTATACAAACGTTATCACAGAATAGCACATTTTTTAGGTTTATAATTTCACTTCCTGTTTGTAGTTGATGACATCACAGTAGGAAATTACCCAGCAACCACTGGGCCAAAACTCACCTAATGTCATTTTTTTGTTTTATTTGACAAATAAAAATATATGAGAGCGACTTTATTTTGTTGAATTCATGTTTAGAGTCAAAAAAGTTGTTTCTTTTGTGTAAATTCTACATAAACTTTGACCTGAATGAGTGTTCCTGCTGTGATGTCACTTCCTGTCTACAGATCTTTCAACCTTTTCTCCACAAATACCTGCTCGATCGGTGTCAAATTATCATTTATATGTACGACAGGTACAAATACACCGAATAAAGTCAAAAATAGAACATCGTAAAAACTTTAGAAATGATAGTACTCAAGCAAAAGTAAAAAGTAGTTGCCCGAATAATGGAGTATTTGGAGAAACGTCTGTTTGAGTAACAGAGTACACGTTAAATAACACTCGGAATTCTGGAATTTCCCAAGAACAGACACAAAACTAAACGTATCTTTTGTAACGAATTTTGTAATTTCCCAAGAAACAGGACACAAAAACTAAACTATCTTTTGTTAACTCTACGTTTCCTCTCATGAGCGTGACCTTTGACACTTGTGTCGTTGAGTGTCGCGATTGAGCGTAAACACGTGACGTTTCCTCTCATGAGCGTGACCTTTGACACTTGGTCGTTGAGTGTCGCGATTGAGCGTAAAACACGTTGACGTTTCCTCTCATGAGCGTGACCTTTGACACTTGGTCGTTGAGTGTCGCGATTGAGCGTAAACACGTGACGTTTCCTCTCATGAGCGTGACCTTTGACACTTGGTCGTTGAGTGTCGCGATTGAGCGTAAACTCGTTTCCGCTCACGATAACGTCGACAGATCTCGTGGGTTTGGTCGGTTCTTTTTTTACTGCTTTGGGATAAAAGTCCGGTGTTTGAAGAGGGATTAAAATACTCCAGAAAACTTTGACCCGGTGAGAAGATCTCTGCGTGTCACGGGACAAGAGCTTCTCACACATTGTCCTGGAACGTGATGAGACGTTTTGTACTCGCTTTTCTGACAGATTAACTCGTTTGAAGGAGATTATGTAAATGCATGTGACTCTGGGCACCAGCAGGAGGCCGGCCCCTCTTGGTCCCTCTTGGTTGCTCTTGGTCCCTCTTGGTCCCTCTTGGTTCCTCTGGTTGATCTTGGTTCCTCGTGTTGCCTGTTGGTTCCTGTTGGTTTGTCTTTGTTCCTCTTGGTTCCTCTGGGTTCCTCTTGGTTCCTCGTGTTACCTCTTGGTTTGTCTGGGTTCCTGTTGGTTGCTATTGGTTCCTCTGGGTTCCTGTTGGTTCCTCTTGGTTCCTGTTGGTTGTGCTTGGTTCCGCTTGGTTCCTCTTAGTTCCTCTTGCTTGCTCTTGGTTCCTGTTGGTTACCTCTTGGTTCCTGTTGGTTCCTCTTGGTTCCTGTTGGTTCCTCTGGGTTCCTTTTGGTTCCTCTTCCCATCCATCCATACCAGATTTAGTGCATTATTTAAAGTTTTGTCTGCTTGTACATCCAGACAGTGACTCTGCATTTACTCTCACTCACCAATACTTTTTTATTCTTACTTGAGTACTTTCTTGAACTACTGCACTGCTTTACATAGTCTTGGGTCACAGAGTATTTCACTTTGTATGACTCAAGTAGAAGTACAACGTAGTCGTCTTGGAAAAAGTCAGACCGAAGTCCGACCGAGGACGCACCGGTCAGAGCTGGGACTGGACCATGAGATGACCATTACATCGCCACGCGTCCCAAGGCTTTTATTTAGCTTTTATTTAGCTTTAGTTTGATTTATTTGCCATTTGAAGTGTAAAAAAAAAAAAAGAATTGGAAAATATGTGCAAAAAGCTCCTCGTGCGCTGTAAAACTGTACATACAAACAAACAATAAACATGTTTACTCTGTGCTATAAACGAGCTATAAATACTACGTTAATATAAAAAGAATGATGCTTAAACTAGGCTTTGATTTTGCTGCGATTACCTCTTGTCTCCACACGATGGCGGTGTGACACTGCTCGTCTTCATCAGGTTCACACTGTTTTTGGGTTTTTTTCCCACACGTTTTTGTGGCTTTTTTGTCCCCGGATCAGAACAGAAGACCCTCCCTGCACCCCCCCCCCCCCGCACACCCTCACCCCCCCGCACACCCTTGCACCCCAACCCCCTTTTGTCGCGTCAGAAATGAAAATGAAGTGAAGCTCGCTGCGCAGGCGGAAAACGACCTCGACCACAACTACAACTCAAATTCAATATGTTTTTTAACCTCTACCATTTCCTTATTTCTTGCCCACATATTGATTACACCTGAGCAGTCATGTGATGCACCAACCAATTCTTACTTTTGACCACTTTCCTGTGTTTGTATGTTGTGTGTCGTTTCGCCTGTGCACTTGTGTTAGATCTTGTACTTGTACCACAAGTTGGAGGGTCACAAGGCTTCCTCATGGTGAAACTGTCGTTGTGTCTTTGGGCAGGACACTAAACCCTCAGCGTGTGTGTGTGTACGTTGACTGACTCCACGCCACTTCCTTAAACCTTTTCATCTCATATTTTAAGACTTAAAAATATTGTATACTGAAAAAATCCACATTACTCTCTCTCAGGATTTAAGTGTTCGCGCTCTATCTACTGGCATCAGAGGAACTACATAGGAAAACAAAGCAAAAGCTAGCTTCCCCCGACACTCTAATGTAAACATTCAGTTTGTGACGAGTCGTTGATTTGAGAACAGAAAACAAACGAGTTCTGATGATTTCTATTGGACTTAAAATACGGCACAGCTCTGGGAAATTTGAAAACTGAGATGTTTTTCCGAGGCTTCAAAGGAGCACTGACAAAGGAAAATTCTGAATGAAACTTGTCGCGAGTGAAGCTGAACCCCAACTGTATGTATGTTTTGATGAGGAACAATGTTTGGAACACCCGTTCAACTTTGCATCATATGTGCGAACCACCCCCCTCTCTCTCTCTCCCTCTCTTCCCTCCCTCCCTTCCTGGCCTCCCTCCCCCCCTCCGCACCGACTGCCCCTCCCACTTCTCACCAGAGTCGCAGCTGTTTGTCCTGAATGAGGCTGGAAATAACTGCCCGGAGACAACAGGCCAGCGCTGGATCAGACCGGACACAAAGACTGAAGAAATCACAAATGTTCCGTTTGTTAAAGGGCCAGTACGAGACCAGCTCTTTAATCGCGCTTATGAACTCTCAAATCTGAAATCACAATGTTCCGTTTGTTAAAGGCCAGTACGAGACCAGCTCTTTAATCGCGCTTATGAACTCTCAAATCTGAAATCACAATGTTCCGTTGTTAAATGGCCAGTACGAGACCATCTCTTAAACCGCTATGACTCTCAAATCTGAAATCACAAGTTTCCGTTTTAAAGCCCAGTACGATACCAGCTCTTAATCCGCTTCATAACTCTCAAATCTAAATCACAATTTCGTTTGTAAAGGCCATACAGACCCACTCTTTAATCCCTAGAACTCTCAAATCTAAACCACAAGTTCCGTTTGTTAAAGCCAGTACGAGACCAGCTCTTTAATCCGCGCTTATGAACTCTCAAATCTGAAATCACAATGTTCCGTTTGTTAAAGGGCCAGTACGAGACCCAGCTCTTTAATCAGCGCTTATTGAACTCTCAAATCTGAAATCACCAATGTTCCGGTTTGTTAACTAGGGCCAGTACGAGACCAGCTACTTTAATCGCGCTTATGAACTTCTCAAATCTGAAAATCACAAGTCCGTTGGTTAAACACATGTACCGAAGCCAGCTCTTTAATTCACGCTTATGAACTCCAAATCTAAAATCACAATGTTCCGTTGTTAAAGCCATACAGACCACCTTTAATCACGCTTATGAACTCTCAAATCTAAAATCACAATCCTTGTTAAAGGCCAGTACGAGACCAGCTCTTTAATCACGCTTATGAACTCTCAAATCTGAAATCACAATGTTCCGTTTGTTAAAGGGCCAGTACGAGACCAGCTCTTTAATCACGCTTATGAACTCTCAAATCTGAAATCACAATGTTCCGTTTGTTAAAGGGCCAGTACGAGACCAGCTCTTTAATCGAACGCTTATGAACTCTTCAAATCTGAAATCACAATGTTCCGTTTGTTAAAGGGCCAGTACGAGACCAGCTCTTTAATCACGCTTATGAACTCTCAAATCTGAAATCACAATGTTCCGTTTGTTAAAGGGCCAGTACGAGACCAGCTCTTTTTAATCACGCTTATGAACTCTCAAATCTGAAATCACAATGTTCCGTTTGTTAAAGGGCCAGTACGAGACCAGCTCTTTAATCACGCTTATGAACTCTCAAATCTGAAATCACAATGTTCCGTTTGTTAAAGGGCCAGTACGAGACCAGCTCTTTAATCACGCTTATGAACTCTCAAATCTGAAATCACAAACAGATTTGAACGTGGGTAATGCAGTGAGAAGCCTGCAGGAATGTGACATAATTTGTCTTAGCAAAGAGTTTGGTTCTGGTTGTGAGCAGCATCTAGTGGTGATGCTACTATATTACATTTTTACATATTATTTATACAAAACTGTTGTTTTCTGTTCATTTCATCGACAAATCCTGCCTTATTCAGGTCACCCACAATATAATGTCCATTTAATTAATTTAACTCTAATTTCAATTCAATCTCATTGCTGTTCCAAGAAAATTAACATAAATGGTGACGTGGTAGTCTTTTATTTTCATTAATGGATGAGTCGTTTCGATTGCACACAGCAAGTGAATATAGATTTTTACTGAATTTGACCCAGATGAAGCTTTTGTTTGTGGCTTGAGGCCGTCTGCGAAAAGCACTAAAATCCTGTGTCATTTTGGTTGTAATTCTTTTCTTTTGGAGACAACACAGAGTCCAGGATGGCGATTACTTTATGACTAAATGATTGTACAATTATTTCGGTTTGTTTGATCAATTGATACACTTTATGTCGGCGCAGGTGAATATTGTGGCACTTTTAATTTCTTTTTATTTAGCGTTTTCTTGGTCAATCGCGGTGGAAAGTGAACTCTAAATCCAGAGGCGGAAAGTGGCAAAGTACTTCATTAAAATGTAATTTACTTAGTTACATTTGACAGTGGATACGTTTTCACTTTTACATTCAAGAGGCAGGTTTCATGTTTAGTTAATTGTTGACCGAAAATCAGGACAATTCTTTATCAAAATATTGTGTTTGACTCCGAAATACTTCACTAAATCCTTGTGAAATGCTGTGTACTTTTGTATTCTATCAAGAGTCAAAGTAACATTTCAAACGGAGTACTTTGATACTTTTTATGTGATACTTTTACTGAAACAATGCCCAAAACTGACAAACCCCCCCCCCCCCCAACGCTGATAAACAATTCCCCTCCCCGAAAAAAACAGACGAGACACAAATCCGTTCTCATTTGACAGTTTATTGTATAATATTTATATATTTATAAAACTACAAAAGTAAAGACTGTTCAAATGGAGAGACAGCGTCCGAGTTTCCGTTTTCTCCAGAGATCTGCTTTCATAAATATCTTCTCTACAGGCGCGTGTTGATCCCAGTGCAGCGTCGGCATGTGTTCGTGTATGTGGTTGTGTGTGTGCGCTGTGTGTACTGTACGTGTGGGTTTTGCATAGAGCGAAGGCACAGCTGAGGTCCAAACCCGAAAAACGCCGTCGAAAACAGCTCATTTTATGTACAGGAGATTTTGGCATTCGAGTGTTGAGGCGGCTTTGGACTGGGCATTTTTCAGTTTGTTTTGACCGACCGGTACGGGAAAATTGAAGCGACGCTCCGTTTGCACAACCATTTAACGACGACAATGAAAGATTTAAAAAAGACACACATTCTGCATTAGTTGTCATTGTTACTTGCCTTTAAACACGTTCTCGGAGTACCTTTACTTTGGCCATCGTTCTGTTTTAACACCGACACCGCGACGATTACTTTCCGCCAGTGAAGCGTTTCTCCCCCCTCCCCGCCGTCAGGATTTGTGTTAGCCGCTACATCTAACTGGCGGCAGAGGGAACTACCGCGGGGAAATGAAACAAAAGCTAGCTCGAGCCTCTGACGAGCGCGAACGATTCATGGACTTAAGAACGCGCCGAATTGAACGTATGACGAATATCGACGAAAAACTTTAAACTGAGCGTTTTCTGAGAAGAGCGGAGAAGGCGAGCGTGTTATCAGGATTAATTAAACGAGCTGGAAAAAAGCGAAAATATGACTACAGCGGTGTTTTTAAACTCTGAGGGACACTGTTTAGAAATGCGGTTTAAAACGTTCAAAAAGGCAAAATATGTGTCCTTTAAGCTGTTTTTTATTAAAACTTAAACGATGCACCGTGTAACTTTGCTTGCGTCAGTGGAGATTGCTTATGCTCCAGAATGTTCCGCAGTTGGGGGTTAAACTGCACTGAAATGAACGCTGAACAGACGCGCGTTTAAGCAACACTGTGGAACATTCCAGGCAAAGCGGCAATGCGATTATCCGCGCGATGACCGTTCGTCCGACATAATCAATTGGCGAGCGGTGCACAAAACGAGTAACAGACTTTTAAAATAAATTATCAATAAAATAAACCGTTGAAATATGGAAATAGAGAGAGAAATATTTACGAATAAAGTGTAGCATTAATGAGAGTCAGAAATAAAATAAATACAATGTGATTTTCTTAAAATAGTCGTTCGTCGATTAATCGTCGTTGCTTTGGTGAAAAGTTACGTAATGCATCTTTAAACGAGTGTACAATAACTTTACCTACATAAATACAAATTTCCCTAAAACCTGGTCATCTTTACATTCAAAAATACAGGTTACGTTTGTTTGAGAGTTGTTTGAAATTGCTCTCAGATCTAATCTCCAAGTCAGGCTTTAATTTTAACTTCATAAAACGGCTTTGCGCTCTAAAATCTTTGGTTGAAATCCTCGTTCAGTCCTAGTTTATTATAAAATTATTATTCTTTGCCAATTTAGTTTGAGCTCCACTTTTCTCGTACCGTCAACAATATTGCTGCATGAAATATATGCCTTAGTGGACCATAAAACACAACGTAAAAAATACATTAAAAACGACATTAAAACAAGATCAACCAAAACAAATTCATAATAATAATAATAATAATAATAATAATAATAATAGAATAAAATAATAACTACCAATGGATATAAAAATGGCTTCCACCCTCGTTTTCAGACAAATATCGGAGGACATTCTCACTCTTTCTGTGCACACGCGCGTTTAGTTTACAGCCCAGGAATTCACTTCAAAAAAAAAAGAAAAAAAAGAAATTAAATAAATATATTTACACAAAACAGAACACAATAAATAACTTCATCGACAGAACAAAAGTAGTGATGCGCAGTGATGCTGTGAGTTCAGGTGCGGACGGGGAAAAGGTTTTAGGGACCACGTTTTTATGTTTTCAGCAGATTTTCAGCCGATTACCGATATTTTCCGATTAATATTAAAGTGCCTATGACAGGTTGTGCTAAAACACAGTTAAGATCATTCAATTTAGGTGAAAGAAAAAAAAAGAAAACAAATCATCCTGGTTTTGGACATTTTTTAGGTTAATAAATTGACTTCCTGGTTGTAAAATCATGACATCACTCCGTTACACTAGGCCAAAACTCATCTTATGTCACAGAAATTATTTTTTGACAACAAAAATAAATGAAAAAATATATAAAAATAAAGCATTTTGTTAAATTCATGTGTAAAACTCAAGTTCATCTTTTGGATGAATTCCGAGTCTCACGGTGTGATGTCATCAAAACATTTTAAACTCTGCTCTACTTCCTGTCATTTTCAACAGATTTCTCATCACAAACTGCCACGATTGGCTTGTGTTAAAACTATAATTTACATTTAACAGGCATTATCACATTGAGCAAAGTCAAAACTTGAAAATGATGAAAACCAGTCATATGCACTTTAAGATTTTAACATCCATAGCGACAACCACAAATGTATGTCACACAGTAAAATCTACAGATTAACGTTTGTAAATGTAACATGTATTTACCCGGGATGTACAACCATTTGCAGCATGATTACGTAAACATACAGCTATATTTCTCATCCTAATTATTCTTACATTTCCATTTTTACTCGTTTGTTCAAAAAAGACAAAACTGACGCAGACGACTGACGCAGACGACAAACTGGGAACGACACGCGACGTGACACGCACAGACGGCGCAGGAGAAATATTGGTGCCAAATATCGGCTAAATTTTCAATACCAAACCGATATCAACATCTGGGGGAGCAAACTTGTCTTAAAAAAAATAAATGTATGGATTAAAAACGTATTGAGCGATTTATGCTCCGACAACATGAGCAACATTCAATTGTGCTCAAAATCGGCTTAGCCCTTTTGGCGTTGTCCAAGTATCAAGTTTTAACCACACCATCGCATGATTTACAATACTAAGTCACAGAAAATAACAACGTACATTTGAGGGTAAGCCACATTTGTATATTTAACGGTCACTCCAAATACGGCGGCTTTGTTCAGTTTTGTAACACCGTAAGCTAGCGTGTACTTAGTGTCAATCACGTCGCCAAGAATACCGCAAAAACAAAAGCATCTCTGAGCTCGGACCGACGTGAAGTAGTAGTCATGAGTTTGGGAGCCAGTGTAAACACGTGGACGAGCTCGTTTGAATGAACTGCGCCACAGAATGTCGACAGAGCGGACCGCGCGCTCGCGTTCGCTAATGGCCAAATCGTGGGTTCAATGGGTCTAAAAATGCGAAACTTGCATTTTCAGAGTCGCTAAGTTCAGACAGACCGTTGCAGTTGACGCATTTTCAAACATTTTCTTGAAATGATAGACAGGCTCCACACCAGCACTTTACTTTACGGCACAGTAATAACATGGCAATAACATGGTAATAGCGCGATAACTGAAATGGTAAGAGGTAAATACTTTGCATGCTAATCCCGAGAAAATATACGTAATACATCCTGGTTATTTACAGTTTTCATGCTGGTTTAGGGTTTATTATATATACATTACCATGACATAACGTAAATAAATAGATAATTCCCGTTTAAAAAGGCGCTGTACCTGATTTGTAGCATGCTAACGGCGCACTTCCTGTTTCGTGGAGGGTAAAACGCTCTATAATTGGCACACAGCAGTCTCATTTTGTCCCTGCTTTTACGATGTATCCGTGCTGCGACGAAACAGATTTCACTTTATTACTTATTTATTACATAGTTACGCTTTTGTAACCATGCTATTACTGTGCTGGATGTAAAGTACTAGTTTCATGAGCATTCAAATATTATAAACATGTTTTGTTTTTTTTGCCCGTTTCAAATCCTGGTTCTTCCCCGGTTGCATGAATGTCAGCAAATATACACGCTACAGAACATTATGTCGCAGAATGTTGAAGGACCACGTGATCCACTGCAGTGTCCGTGGCTGTGTTCACACTTGCACACAGGCCCGGCGACAGCGTTCAGGGGCCCCGGGGCAAACGGCCTCACGTGGGGCCCCCCTTTTATCTAAAAAAAAAAAAAAAAAAAAAAAAAAAAAAGAAAAAGATGGATGTCCAATTACAGGCCGCTAAAGCTTGGTGTCCACTGCACGATGTCTTCTTTGTGTAAGATGATTCATGGACGCCGCACTATGACGACGAGGGGGATTTAAAGCACGATCGGCTACGACCGAACGTCCGAGGGAATATCAGTTTGTAAACGTCAGTAAATGAAAGGGAAATTAGGGAGATACGGCCCTGGCTTCACGGCTGAGCTCTTCGGCCATTTACTTTGACGTTTTGAGTTCACGCGACCCATCGTAGACGCAAGCGAGAGGGGGGCTTAGGAGACCAAGACGGCAAAAAAATAAAATCGTAACACTTTGTTTCGTACGTCGGTTCTAAAGTTCAAGCTTTGCCCCCGTCTCGCCGTGAGCTCCACGACGATCAAGAAAAATCTTTCAGCGCAAACGGACAAAGTCGTGCAGTAGACACCCGGGCAAAGACCCCTTTGTCCCTACTTTGTGTACGCCCCTGTTTATGCACATAACAACTTGGGACTAAACCCAGAGTTAAACTTGGACCGGACCAAACCAAGTGTAAAGTGGCTGAAGATGGGCTCAAACCAGCACCAAAACCACATCAACCATCCAACTAAACTCACACCATCACCAATATATTAAAAACAAAAACGACCCAGGCAGGGACATTTCAAAAAGAATCCCCAAAAAAGCAAACTTGTACATCTGTAAAAAGAGAATTCCCGTCCGACCCATTTGCTGCTGCTGCTTTACAAAATATTATTAGATAGAGATTAAATAATATCATTTGATCATGTTGAAATTCTGAAGTTTCAATGCAACGCAATAAATTAAAAAAGAAAAAAACATGAAAAGGCGGTAAAATACTGTGAAAGAGGAATCGTAAAAGTGGTCATTTTAAAAAGGCACTCGTGATAGGTTCAGTGTCGTGTGTTGTAGCTTGTATTTCTAAAATCATAAATACAAATGTGTGCAAAATGCCTCTTATTGAACAAAGCTATTTGAACACCAATTTAACAACACATTCAAAGGTTTAGTTTGAGTGGTTGAAATTATTATTTTTTTCAAAAAGACCAATTGATTATTTAGTATTGCTCAAAGATGTGTCATAAAAATATAACTCGTATGTTTGTGACGACTAAACAACATTATATGAAAGGTTTAAGGCGCGAAAAGTGTAGAATTTGCTAAATCTAGAATATAAAATTTGACGATTTCATATTTGTAGCCTGAAAGTTGAAATGTTCGGATTTGTTTTGATGATGGCGAACTTTAACTTTCATACAACCAGAAGGTTAAAGGAGCAACGTGAAGAGAAGTTCTGAATTTGAGGTGTTTCAACAACACTTTCTCCATAAATTTTGTGGACTTTTTATTTATATATATTTTTTTTACTTCTATCTAAAATGAGGAGTCAGATTTAGCATTATTTTAGTTTTTTTTTTTGGTACAGTTTGCTTGGAGGAAAATCTGCTGTAATAATAATCATCAATCAAGATATTTGATGTTACTACAAAACATTTAAATTGGACAAACAATTCTACTTTTACTGGATTTTACTGCGATCAAAGTGGTTAGAATCAACTGAATTAGAATTAGGGGCGTAAATGAGGGAAAAGAAATAACAGAATGTAGTATATTGCGTATTCTTAAAGTCTACAGTTAAATTCTCATGGAACTCGTGCGTCTGAATGTTTACGACGTTAGAAATACAAGCGTGAATGTTGCGTGTCGAGATGCGTCCCGGGTTCTTCTGAAAAGGCCAGCACAGTGCGTGGAGGAGCTCCAACTGACATCTCATTTTTGATGCTTACAATTTTCCGACATTAATAGTTCATTTATCACAATAATAAAAAACATAAAAATCCCCCCCCCCCCAAAATATTTCCAGTCTTTTCTCTATTTGTTTAAAAAAAACAAAAAACAAAACAGTAAAACACGCCTCAAGAGCCCACCAGGACCTCCATAATGTGATCGAGTTCTGTTAAATCTATTTTGAAAGGCTGATTGGACGACACCTGCGGGGCGGGGCCACTGTACGGCGACGCTAACGACTTGATGAGGTCGTCCGCGGTTACCACGGGCGCCATTTTGGAAATCCCGCCCACTGCCGCCGCTACTGCCGTCGATGACGTCGTCGTCGTACAAGGGTCGAAATCGTACATGGACGTGTCGATGTCGGCGAAAAGGACATCGTCTAAAGCCAAGTCTGAGAGGAAACCGGATGGCGATGCGGAAGGAGGGTCCGGGGGGACGCCAACACCAGAGGGCAGCGTCGGTAAAGGGTCCAACAACCGGAGTTCCGCTTGCAAGACGCTCGCCGGCTCCAGTTTGGCGCGGTGCTCCCTGGAAAGCTGCGAGGTAGAAACGGTTAGCGCGTTGCCGTTGGCCGCGATCGTCCGCGACGTGGCGATGTCCAACTCCATCGACTGGAACCTGGCGGGACGCGGCGATACGGGAGGCGTGGGCGGCGACGCGATGCTAAAAGTCGCGTTCTCCATACTCTCCATGTTATCGTCCTCCAGCAACGACGCGGGCGTGAGACAGGCCTCCAGAGGGCAGTCCTGAGGCGGCAGAGAAGGTAGCGGAGGCGGGTTGGGCGAGGCGGGCGACGCTCCCATCGGGTGCGGCGACAAAGGGGCCATGAGCAAAGCGGACGGCTGGGACTGGCCGAGCACGCCGAACGTCGGCGGGGCTTGGCGGTACCCTTCGTCCAGCGGGTCGTCGGGGGGCGGCGACGGCGGCAGGAGGAGCGGTCGCAGGCTGCCGTCCTGCTTGAGCTCGTCCTGGATCCGCCGCAGCATGTTGTTAATGAGGACGCGGCGCTGGAGGCTCGGCTCGCCCGGGCGCTGCGTGTAGAGCTTCATGAGGGAGATGTTGAAGATGGTCTGGCGCTGGAGCGTGTACGAGACCTTGGACAGACCCTCCGGGATCGGCACCGACGCGCCCACCTCCAGCGCTTTGCCTTCCAGCCCCGCTTCATCCTCGTCCAGCTTCCGTTTGTGGCCTTTACCGAACATAAATCTGAAACCAGACAAAAACATACAAGTCAGAGGTTGTTTTGTGTGATAGAAATGTCATTATTATTTCACGTTTTGGTTCATAACAAAACTATACATTTAGCCCATTTGCACAATAATCACTGCTATTTTAGGTAGAAATAAAACTGTCTGGAATCAAATCTTTTCATTTGAATACATTAAATTTAGACAAATAATACACTGCTGCACACATGTTTGCAAACAATATAATACTTTCAGAATGCTTAAAAAGGATGACATTTTGTTCCATTTTGTATGCAGCACAAACATGTTTACAAGCACGCCCGAAAGTCTGATCATTATCCGATTTCTGGAGTAATCGGATCATTGAAATGTCTCGTAAACAGTTGTGAGGTCGTGAGTTCTGATGCGAGTAATCTGATTCATCCGAGTGTTCACAGACTCATGTGGCAACGACAAAAACCAAAGAGGAAAAGTTAAAGAGCTGATCTGATTTCTGTTTGAGCATGTAAACGAAACACACGCACCAACAATCAGATCAAACTGTTGCGTTAGCAGATTTTTCTATAGATTTGTGGTCGTGTAAATGCACTCACTGGACATTCTGATCGTTATCCTTAGAAGAAATGTATTCATGATAGTTTCAATTTGTATACAACTTTTCTTTACCAAATTTTGGATTTCTAATTTTTTATATATTTTTTAAATTTAAATAATAAAATAAAAACAATAATAATAAAACAATAATAATAAAAAATATATTATTTTTTTTAATTAATGATAATAATAATAATAATAATAATGTGAAAATAAATAAAATTAAATAAAGTGAGGGTGAACAGTACATTTTTTGACTGTCTGGGACCATTAGTTCATTGATTGTATTTATGGAGGAGGATTTGTAGAACAATTAAACATGTTTTCATAACGGAAAAACTCCCTTGGATTTGTCCTGTCGCTCTATGTTGCTCTGCTGCCCCCTTTTGGTGAAAGGCGGCCACTGAGTCACCTTCACTTTGACCCTTTCCTTCTGAAGCTCGACAACCAAAGACGCAGCACTTTACCAGCATAATGTCTTCACACCATGAATCACCATCATTTTTGGGTCAAACTTGACTTGTTAATCTCGTAAAAGCGCAACATGCAGAGAATCATTTATTATTTCAACGTGTCAATAACAAATGATATGCAAGATAAATGCCTTTGCGTAAAAGGGTGAATCCAAGCACTTTTCAAGGTCACACGGCCAAGTGTCCATCACACAAACAACAAATACAGGAGTTACAGTGCACGTTGAAATGTAAAATGACACGTTAATAATCAGAATAAACTGAAGCAAGAGTCCTAAAGCAGGATAATCCCACTTAACGCTTTTTAAAATGTACAGTATTCTTAAACGTGAACAAATAAACAGAAGAATTAAACTGTAATTAGTACTGAGCCCAAAAATACATATTATTTACCGGTACATTCTTTTATTTACAAATTCCCACTGTCCAATTTAAAGAAACAGGCGTTCACGAAAGCAATAGAAATGTAGTCAAAGTAGTTCACAATACTCCAAAAACACGATACACAACAGGAAGTGGAAAGGCTCATGAAATGGTAGAAATTGTCTCCAAAAATGCCGTGAAACGACTCAAATGGAGCAAAGCGTCATGGTCAGCGCCGTTTCCTCCGTGTCAGAGCGCGGTTTGTGTTTCAATGCAAACATTCAATGAAAAGTAGGGTTGTTGCCACTTTAAATGGCCGAAAGGTGCATTTTACCGCCACCTACTGGAGTTGTAAGTCTTCAAAGTATGTGTTTTACGCTGTACCGTGACGTAAAGTAGGGTTGTTGACACGGAAACTACAACAGAGAAGCAAACGGCGGGTTGAACTGTCCAGTCACTTCCAGAAACATCTCGCTCACGTCCTGCTTTCTCCTTTAAAATACTCCCAAAAATAATGAGCCGTCGAAGGAAAACATGTGGTCGACTTAAGCCATCTGCACATGAGGGTGTGTGCGGCGTTCAGGAGGCGTGGCCTGAGCAGCGATTCTCGTAAGTGATCCGTCACGGGACACTCCCTCATGTCTGCGGGGGGGGGTCGACGTCGGGTCGCAGCCGGCAAATCTCCAAACTCTTGAGGTTTTTTTCCTTCAGCGCAGCCGATCGGAGCGGCGGGCAAGTGAAGGCGCCGTTGCCATGGTGACGGCAAAGCGTGAGCTTTAAGTTTGTCCCCGTGGTGTAAATGATCATCAGCGTTTTACGTCGGTCGAGTGACAGTTTGTGAAGAACGTTTGAGGAATAAATGCTGAAAATGGGCTAGCCCTCTGTGATGTCATCAAAAAGCGCCATTCCATCAAAAATGCAGAGGAAATTTGACAGTTTAAGCAAGTCATTTAACAAACTAACGTGTTATTTGTCAAATCATAGCTATCGTATGATTTAAATGGATTTAGGCTTTTGTTTACAATCTGGTCGCTAAGTAACAGTTGTGGAATTACCTATGTCATATTTGCTGGACACGTCAAACCAGGAAGTGAGAAACGTCACCGAAATGGCCATATTGGGAGAAAAACGGGCAAAAAACATCTTAAATATAGTCCCATATCTTTGTTTTACTGAAAAGGGTCGTTTAAACTTTAGAAACGACACAAACTAAACCAACACGGCGTTTGAGCAAACCTTTTCCTTCTTCATCAGCGAGTTTACGGGCTCCTCCAGCAAACACAGCGCTTAATAAAAAGGTGGAGTGTCGTGTTACGATTTCAAATGTTAGTGTTGGGATTATTGTGAGAAAAAACATCACGATTTAACGATTTTTCATGGTTAATGAAACTGTGACAGAACAACAGTCAAATCTATTAAATGTGCTTTCATTCTCGTGGTCATGTGACTGTTCCTCAAGTTTGTGAGCGGCTTTACCAAACTGAACTTTCTGAAAGACATAATCCACCAGATAAAATACAGTATTTACATTTAGATCTATTTTTTGGGCTGGATATTGAACAAAAAAAAACAAGACTTAGTTTTGGTGCTAAAAAGGTCGCGATTATATATATATCTATTAATTTATTATTTATTTGTATTTATTATTATTATTTATTTTGTATTATTTTGTATTTGTATTTTTAATTTATTTGTATTTTATTATTATTATTATTATTATTATTATTATTATTATTATTATTATTAAATATGTATTTATTCACTTATTTAGATTCTCACGATCACATTGTGACCTGTATAATCCTGATTATCGATGAACCCGATCACCGTGGCGTCCCCGCTTCAGCGCCCCGTTATGTAAGAGGTCTCAGTCGCTCCGGATCACAGGTCAGAGGTCACAGGGCCCCTCCCCCTCACAGAGAAGAGCAGACTTTAGTTTGAGGACGACGGAGGGGAGGGAAAAGGGGGGAGGGAACGAGCCGAGGAGACGAGGAGCCGTGTAAATGTGAAGTAAGAAGCAGAACACTGTCGTCTTTGGGCCCGTCACCATCACATATTTACAGCATTATGACACAACAGCAATCCAATGACAGGGGAAACCATAAAAACAACAATATTAGGGCTGTAATCGACTAAAGACATGTCCAAAACGGCACTCAAAAGACTAAAAATGTGCAAAAACACTCATTTAAACAGAAAAGTATGTTAAAGATACATATATAAACTGGATTAAACCTCACTCCGCATCTGTTGTAACACATAAATCCATTTTAAATCTAAATAAAATGGTCAAATCAAACTGTTCGGTCGACCGAGACGCCGGCGACCGATTAATCGACTAAACGCCTCGAGGATCGCAGCCGTAAAACGAGGGAAGCGGTTTATGTCGGCGTTCAATTTTCCGTTCGCTCTCGTCCTTTCTACAAACGGGGAAAGAAAAAATAAATAAAATAATAATAATAATGTGCCGTTTCTTCTGCGCCTCATAAAGATGAGAGTTTAAACCTCCATCGTTCCGACGCGCCGTGGAAAAGGCTGGAGCTGCGTCTGAGCTGATGCAGCGGAGCCGCCGTTTCTCTGCAGCGAGACGGAGCGTAAATCCAGAGTGACAGCTCCAGCAGCCAATCCCCGCCCTCCTCCGCGGGATGACAGGAGCGCGATTGCCGGCATTTCGGCTGCACTCGGCGGTCTGTTTGCCCTTTAATCAACCTGAGCCAGAACCCAGAGTTTGGAAGAATCTCCATTTGTGTTTTTTTTTTTTTTATTTGATCAATGTTTAAGATTTGCAATATTATTTTAAAACCAAGGTCAGGAAATGGGACTTTTATTTCTGAAACCATAAATTTACACAATTTGTTTTTCTCAAGTTTGTTTATTATTAGTTTTAATAATAATATAATTAAAATAAAGGAATAATAAATAATAATAATAATAATAATACATCATAATAATTCTTGATAAAATAATAATAACTTAATAAAATAATAACTCTTGATAAAATAGTAAAAAAGTAATAATACATAATAACACTTGATAAAATAATAATAATGAAAAAGTAATAATACATAATAACTCTTGATAAAATATTAATAAAAAGTGATAATACATAATAATATTAATTTTTAAAAATTCACTAAAGAACCAGGGCTGCAGCTAATGACAGAGTTTGATTAATAACACTAATCAATACGCTCGACACTTGACCAATTTCAATACCACAAAGTTTCTCTTTTAGACGACAGAATGTCATTTTTGACATTTGGTCTTAAATAGATCTGATAAAGATGAAAACTACTCATGAAGGGTCTAATTTTGTCCTGTTTTCAGTCTTTGTTTTGGTCAAATGAGTATCTAGTTTTGAAAGGGTAAGTTTTAACAACAACAACAACAACAACAACAATGTTTTAATAACAATTTATATCTCATTTTGACACCAATTGAACAATAACACAAAGTCGTCAGCGCTGCGGTGCTGCTGGAG
Organism: Chaenogobius annularis; assembly: GCA_015082035.1. Taxonomy (NCBI): domain Eukaryota; kingdom Metazoa; phylum Chordata; class Actinopteri; order Gobiiformes; family Gobiidae; genus Chaenogobius; species Chaenogobius annularis. Next base: position 197,698 of record BJKM01000783.1, read on the forward strand.
CAGACTCGCACTAAACTTTACAGACTCGACCTGAGCGGGGAAAGAGACGTGCGGCTTCGGGAAACACGGGGGAGAAAGGAAGGAGACGGTTTTGTGGACGTTAGAGCGGCGCTAACGTGGAGCTAACGTGGAGCTAACGTGGAGCTAACGTGGAGCTAACGTGGAGCTAACGTGGAGCTAACTCTGAGGGAAACACAAAGAAAACAGTGCAAACCTGGGCAGCTCAGGAGCCACAGGTGCAAGCACAGGTCAGAGTGTGAGAAAGCGTGAACATGAACGAGTGAAGCTGCCGTGAGCTCTGAGTCCACACTAACGAGACCGTGAGCACAATGACCTCATTTATTCACGACAGGAGTTCATTCTCACGATGCTTAAAGCGCCTCGGACCACTTGGACCGCCCATCGGACTAAAACGCAGTAAAGATCAATATTTTTCGAATTTTGCTAAAAATTAAAACATTTTATCACAGAATAGCACATTTTTTATGTTTCATAATTGCACTTCCTGTTTGTAATTGATGACATCACACACTGGGCCAAATCTAATGCCACCATTTTTTTAATTTGACAAATAATAATAAATGAGAGCGACTTTATTTGGTGGAATTCATGTTTAGAGTCAAAAAAGTTGTTTCTTTTGTGTAAATTCTGCATAAACTTTGACTGGAATGAGTGTCGCTGCTGTGATGTCACTTCCTGTCATTTTCTACACATTTTTTTACGTTTTCTCCACAAATACCTGCTCGATACGTGTCAAACTATCATTTATATGTCCGACAGGTTCAAACACACCAAATAAAGTCACAATTAGAACATGGTAAAAACGTACTTTAGACACTTTAAACTATAAAAACAGTGCGCTCATATTGAGGTTTACTATTCTACACAAAATACTATAACCAGGCTGTATAAACCCATTTCATTTTTATTGTTTTATTTTTTACAGTACGCTCGGCCCGTGACCCAGTGTGGACGTTTGGCCCGTGGCCCAAAGTGAGTTGGACACCCCTGGTCCAAAATAACGTCACGCAGCGAGGGGCCAAAAACACCACCTCCGACCATCTTTGACCCGAGATGCACCCGCGCTCGTCGCCCCGGGTAACCTGCCTCCGGATTTAACCACTGCTCCTGACGTTTGCCGAGTATCCGAGGTGGACCGCGTGCGACGGCGTGGGTCAGAGCTTCTGTGGAACCATCTGCCGTCGTCGATGCTCTTCTGGCACGACAACGGCCAAAGTCTGGTTCAATAAAAGCGTCAGACTAAAATAACACAAGTGGTCCGGTTGTGTCGAGGGTCAGGGTGCTCTGTAGGAGTGGCCAATACTCACAAAAAGTAATATCTCAGTATGTCTTTGGAGTAATATTTAGACGATATTATGTCACTCGTACAGGAAAGTGTTCAAACGTCCTTCGATGAAGTAGTTGAGGTCAGAAATATCACAGTATACGCGTTTTCATGTTTTAAAGTCACAATCAGCTCTTTTTGCGGCGTGTTTTTGCTAACCATAAACACGATATTCAAATGTTGCAAATCTTCAAAACGACGTTCACGATTCGGTCTAAATTGTCATCACTTTCCCGCCTCGAACGCACCGTGGGCCGGGGGACAAAACTGGAAGCCCCCCCAGCTGTAAGGGGGCCAGCTCGACCACCTGAGGCCGCCGCTGAGTCAGACGTGTCCTTCCTGAACCTTCCACAAGCTTTCATCACCGATCCAGAGGCCACGCCCACATTCCTCTGTCCTCTGCTCCGGCACTACTACTACTACTACTACTACTGCTGCTATTACTACTACTGCTGCTATTACTACTACTACTACTGCTACTGCTACTGCTTACTACTTAGCTAGTACTTATACTACTGCGCTATTACTACTGCTCTCTATACTAGCTGGCTACTGCGCTACTAACTACTGCTGCTATTTCTACTATACGCTGCTGCTGCTATTCTACTATACTACTGCTGCTGCTGCTATTACTACTACTACTGCTGCTATTTACTATGCTGGTACTTACTAGCTACTACTACTACTACTGACTACTACTACTACTACTACTACTACTACTACTACTACTACTACTACTGACTACTACTACTACAACTTATACTTACTACTACACTGACTACTACTACTACTACTACTATACTACTACTACTAGCTGCTGTACTACTATTGCTGATTATACTAACTACTACTGCTGCATTATACTACTACTAACTGCTGCTATTACTACTTACTACTTACTGTGACTGCTACTTAGCTACTATACTACTTGCTACTGCTATTACAACTACTAGTCTATCTACTCTGCTATTCTAGCTACTACTGCTACTACTACTACTACTGCATACTACTACTTGTTCTGCATTCGAACTAGACTTCTATGACATTACTGACGCGCTATCTACACTGCTACTCTGCTACGACTACACTACTACTGGCTGCTATTACTACTATCTACTGTCTACTAACTAGCTGCTATCATACTAGCTGATACTAGTCCTGTCTGCTTAGTTACTACTACTACTACTCTGATACTGCTCTATTACTACTACACTCACTAAACTCACTCTATACTTTGAGTATATACTTACTATTACTACACTACACTATACTACTACTACTACTACTGACTACTATACTGACTGCTGCTCTGCTATTACTACTACTACTACTACTGCTATTTACTACTACTACACTACTGCTGCTATACTACTACTACTACTACTACTGCTATTACTACTACTACTACTACTGCTATACTATACTGCTGCTCTATTACTACTACTACTGACTCGGCTGCTGCTATTACTACTACTACTGCTGCTGCTATTAACTACTACTACTGCTGCGCTATTACTAAGCTCTGCGTTTGTTTGCTGTCATATGACTGAATGTTTCTTTCTCTTGCTCATTCTCTTTCTATGCTTCTTGAATCTAGTCTTGACTAAGATTGTGATTTCTGCCATGTCTTTGTGATTTTAATGCATTTTTTCCTGTTGTGTGAAGCACTTTGAATTGCCTTGTGTACGAATTGTCTCTAAAAATAAATAGCTTGCCTTGCCTTGCCTTGCCTATTACTACTACTACTGCTGCTGCTATTACTACTACTACTACTGCTACTACTATTACTACTGCTACTATTACTACTACTGCTACTATTACTACTACTGCTACTATTACTGCTACTACTACTACTGCTACTACTACTGCTGCTATTACAACTACTGCTGCTATTACAACTACTGCTGCTATTACAACTACTGCTGCTATTACTACTGCTGCTATTACTACTACTGCTGCTGCTGCTATTACTACTACTGCTATTACTACTACTGCTATTACTACTACTACTGCTGCTATTACTACAACTACTACTTCTACTGCTATTACTACAACTACTACTTCTACTGCTATTGCTACTACTACTACTACTATTGCTATTACTACTACTACGACTGCTGCTATTGCTATTACTACTACTACTGCTATTACTACTACTGCTACTACTACTACTATTGCTGCTGCTATTACTACTACTGCTGCTGCTATTACTACTACTGCTATTACTACTACTGCTGCTGCTATTACTACTACTGCTGCTGCTATTACTACTTCTGCTATTGCTACTACTACTGCTATTACTACTGCTGCTACTACTACTGCTATTACTACTACTACGACTGCTGCTTTTGCTATTACTACTGCTACTGCTACTCCTATTCCTGCGACTACTACTGCTATTGCTACTACTACTGCTTCTACTACTACAACTACTAGTATTACTACTACTACTGCTATTACTACAACTACTACTTCTACTGCTATTACTACTACTACTTCTGCTATTGCTACTACTACTTCTGCTATTGCTACTACTACGACTGCTGCTTTTGCTATTACTACTGCTATTGCTACTCCTATTCCTGCTACTACTACTGCTGCTATTGCTACTACTACTGCTTCTACTACTACTACAACTACTATTATTACTGCTACTACTGCTATTACTATTCCTACTATTGCTATTAGTACTACTACTACTACTACTACTGCTGCTGCTGCTGCTGCTGCTGCTGCTGCTGCTGCTACTACTATTACTGCCTCTGTTCAATCTCTCTCTTCAATCACAGACATATCAACCTCACGTCTCAGATTCTTCTGTCGCTACGGTGACCACAAGCTGTGTTTATTTCAGTCACAGAGGCCTAAACCCTATTACTCCCTACTCATACTCCTCCTCCTTCTACTCATACTCCTCCTCCTACTCATACTCCTCCTCACACTCATACTCCTCCTCACACTCATACTCCTCCTCCTCCTCCTCCTCCTCCTCACACATACTCCTCCTCCTCCTCCTCATACTCCTCCTACAGTGACCAGATTTCCCAGATTAAAGACTCTGGGGGGTGACTAAGAACATTGTGAAAAGTGCGGGGGAATCAAGCATGGCCCTTCGGCGGCCCTTTGGCGGCCCTTTGGCGGCCCTTTGGCGGCCCTTTGGCGGCCCTTTGGCGGCCCTTTGGCGGCCCTTTGGCGGCCCTTAGCGTAGTAGAAACATGCTGCTGGTTAACGCCTGCTACAACTACTAACTTATAACTTAACTTTCATGTCTTCTTTTCCTTCCTCCTATGACGTCGTCACTCAGACAGCGCACATACCAGAGGCCACACCCCACAGTCCTTATGCTCCTCCTCTGCTCATTCCTCGCTACAGTTTCCACCGCCGCTAGCCAGCCGTCACTACCGCCAACGTCCACCAGGTTTCCTCAACGGACACGCTTTCGAAAATGTCAACACGCTGTTCGTGCGCAAACGTCGCGATGAACTTAGTGAAGCGAAGCGCGAGAACGTTACGCTTTGACAACGCGTCAAAAAACCCACGCAATTTAAAAAACAACAACCAAAAAACGTATTTCTTCAAACAAAAACATCCCCGTTCAGATTTTAACCAGAAGAAAACAAAATTATATTAAAAACTTCAAATAATTGGCATTTAACACAAAATTAAATCATTTTTCTTCCTTTAAAGCGTGAACTCTTCGCTTTGGACCTGTTGAGACTCTGAAGCGGATCATTGGGCGTCGGCCTCAAACGTAGATCTCAAATAACCCTCGACGTTGAAACGCGAAAAAAAATAACACGGACGTGAACCTGCCGGAGCGACGCCGTAGAATGAAACGGGGGAATGAATGGAATTCTAATAGAGATTCTGTTACTTCTAATAGAGATTCTACAGCCGATCCTCCGTTCAGACGTTTTAAAAGGAAGACATTTGGACTATTTTTGCGTTGAATGGCGCTGATTAAAGGCCCGGTTCTGGTTGATTAATCGTCGAAAACTCCACACGGCGCTGGAAAGAGAAGTGAAGAAGAGCGAGCGCGTGACGTAGTTTCACCAGCCGACGTTTCAAAAAAAAAGACTTCAGTTGGTTCAAATCTGAAAACTCAAAGTGTGTTTTTTCTATTGGCTCGTGTTGAGTTTTTAAAAAAGCTCCTTCAAACATGAAAACGCAGCGCACGTCTTTTTAAATGTTTAGTTCTAGTTTCGGGGTCTCTGTCGGGCCACTTTTCCCCCTTTGGCCACAGCGTGTGTCGGTTTTAAAAGGTCCAACGCGACCTTAAAAGAATGGCATTTGAATGGTCATCGTCGGCGAGCGCAAACGGGACAACAAATATAAAAACTAAATAATAATAATTATTATTAAATAAATAAAAAAATAAATAAGAAAAATGAACTTAGACTAAATACTTCAAATAAGCAAAAAGTAGCATAATTTCCTCCACAAAACTAAATATCTCATCTTATTCTGCATGAAAACCTCCTCCTGCAGCTCCTCTCTTCCTCCCTCATGCAGCTCCTCTCCTGTTGCTCCTCCTCCTCCTCCTCTCTTCTCCTTCTCCTCCTGCAGCTCCTCTCCTCTACTCTACCTCTTAGATCCTACCTCCTGCAGCTCCTCCTCCTGCAGCTTCCTCCCTTCTCACTTTCCTACGCAAAGCTCAGCTCTGTCCTCCTCCTCTACCTCCACGCTGACACTTTGCAAGGCCCTCTCAACTCCCTCCCCTTCTGCAGCTCCTCTTCCTGCAGCTCCGGTCATCAATCTCCCCTCCCCCTGCCAGCGTTCCTCTCGCTCCTTGCAGCGCCTCTTCCCCTCCTCACCCGCTGTAAGCTCCTCTCCGCCTCCTGATCTCCCTTGTGCAGAACTCCTCTTTCCTCTTACCTGCTCAGCTCGCAGTCCTCTTACTCTCCTCGGACTGCAGGCTGCGCTCATCCTCCTCGCAAGCTCGCTCTCCTCACTGGCCTGCATGCTCGCTTCTCTCTCACTCGCTCCTCCTCGTCTGCATAAGCTCCTCTCCTCCTGGCAGACTCGGCTCTCTCCTTCCTTGCGCTCGCTCTCCTCCTCCTTCCCTCCTGTTGCAGCTCTCTCTCCTGAGTCCTCTCAATCTCTACTGCAGCCCTCTTCCTATCCTAAAACCTGTCAGCTCGGTCGTCAATTGCCTCTCCCTCCTGCTCTGCACTTCGCGTAGTCTCAAACTCCTGCAGCTTCGCTCTTCCTCCTCCTCCTGCAGCCTCCTTCCTACAGCTCCTCTCTCGCAGCTTCCTCTCCCTCTCCTCAGCTCGCTCTCCCTCCTCCGTCCTGCAGCTGCTCTTTCTGCCCTCCTCCTCCTCCTGCCTGCAGCTCCTCCTCCATCTACCCCTGCATGGCTCTTCGTGGTGGCGAGTCGTGGTGCAGGAGCAGAGAGCTGCAAAGTGTGTTAGTAAGTGTAACGCGGATCCTCGTGGTTTCCATTGCCGGAGGAGCAACGCCGCTTCTCTCTCTCCTGCCGTTTACACTACAATGCCTCGGCTCGCTTCTTCTCCTCTCTACTCTCCCTTATTATTTTCTGCTGTCCACTTCTCCCTTACCTCACGTCGGCTTTACTCTCCCTCTTTCACCTCCCTTATACTCTGTCACCTCCGGTTCTAGTTACTTTTTAGACTACCCTCTCTATTCTGTCTTAACTTTCAGCTCCCTTTACCTCTGTCACCTCCTACTTCCTTTTTTGCTCTGTCATCTCCCTTTTGGCCCTTTCTCTCCTTCACGTCCCTCTTTCCTTCTCTTTTCTTTCCCGCCCTCACTCATTCTCCCATCACGTTCTCTCTGTTTCACTTCTCTTTTCTCTCTCTCTCTTCACGCCCCCCATCTCTCTTTCTCTCCCCCCAACTCTCTGCTCACTCTCTGCTTTACAGCCCCTCTCTCTCCTCCCTCTCTCTCTCCCTCTTACACATCCTGGACTATATTTCAGGTCCAAAACAATGCTTCCAAACGCACGGCGAGCTAACGAGGCTACGCTCGTGCAGCACGTGGAATCATCTGAGCAGAAACGACGAGCGCTCGGTGCGGCAAAAGAACAGGAACAAAACCAGGTCTGAACTCGGACTGAGGGCTGGTCCAAACACAAAGAGAAAAACCATCAAAATTCTCTAGAACAGAAGAAATGACGGCCAATTTAAGCGTGAAAAATCACATAATGTGTCAGCTAATTATTACATTAATCTGGTTTATTGGAGGACAGAAAAAGGAAATTCTGTAGATTTTACTACACAAATAAATATGGAGAATATGAATTAATTGAATTAAATATTGGCATTGATTTTTTGTGTGTGGGATATTTCTGATAAAAAATACAACAAAAGCCCCTTTAATACCGGACATCCGCACATTCTGGTCCAAAAATACGATCGTTTATATTTCCTTCAACACAAAGTTTCAACGTCTTTTTTTTTTTTGTTCTAACTGTTGTTGTGGCATTTGATACGAGGCAAACTTTGAAGGGCAGACGCGGAGCGACGCAAACGGACGCAATCACGCGACAGGACCGGGGAATCACATGACGACACAGAGCTCATGTGACGGGGGGTCAGCTGCGGTGTCACACCAGAGTCACACAACCACAACAAACCCACTGAAAATTTGAACAAACCTCCTGAGATTTTAATAAGAAATTAACATAAAAAAAAATAAAAAATACAAAAAACATTAAAACATAAAAAAAAAAACATTAAAAAAACATTTTAAAAAACAACATAAAAAAAACAGTAAAACATAAAAAAACGTTAAAAAACCAACATAAAAAAACAACAGTAAAACATAAAAAACAACGTAAAAAAACATTAAAAAAAAACGAAATAAAAAAAGTAAAACATAAAAAAACAACGTAAAAAAACCATTTAAAAAACAACATTTAAAAAAACCATTAGAACAACATAAAAATAATAATAATAATAAATAAATACAAATATTTAAAAAAAAACTACGTAAAAAAACCAACAGAATTGTTCACTTTGTTAATGCTTTTTTAAGTGTATTTAATATAAAGTTCTACCATTTTGTTTGCTGTGACATTGTTATTGCTGTGACATTGTCATTGTTATGACACTGTGATATTTTGTGGCGCTCTAGAAGCGACGACATCTCCACGGAGACGAGCAGGTAGCAAACCCTCCACCGGCAGGAGTTACGAGCCAGGTCTGTGGGGAGTAGGGTCGTCAAAAATCCATACTTTGACTCATTCTTTAAGTGTGTTTTTTTGTGTTCTTTAGAGGTTTATTTCTTTATTTTTTCCCCCATTTCTGTTGTTGTTTTGTTTTTGTTGAACTATTTTCTAATAAAAAATGAATTTACAAAAAATGTATTTAAAAATACTAAAAAACCCACACAAACGGGACAGAACCTTGACATTTCATTAACTTGGCTTTCATTTTGTGTTGAACGCGTCGTCATTGTGGCGTTCGGATCTGTTCTTTTGGCTCGAAAATCGGCTTTGAAACGGCACGTTTTTGGAAAATCCTTTTCGGTGAATCCATGAACGCGGTTTTTGTTTTGCTGTTTTTTTCCCCTTCGTCGTCGCGGCGATAAAACTGGCGCATTTGGACTCACTTTGGTCCGAACGCGACTCGAGGTTCTCCGTGTTTCCGCGCTCGACTGACACCAAACTCCGGTAATCGCCGCTCTCGTCTTTAAAGCTATAAATAAAAAGGAGAAGAAGAAGAAGTGGCAGCAGATTTAGGTCAACAGACTTCTCTCTCCCCCTCTCCTCCTCTCTCTCCCTCTCTCCCCCTCTCTCTCCCCCTCTCTCCCCCTCTGCCTCCTCTCTCCCCCTCTCTACCCCCTTCCTCCTCTCCTCCTCCTATTCTGCCCTGCCTCTTTATACACTCTTTCAGTCGTCCATCTTGTTTCCATTCTCTTCACTCTTTCCTACACTCTTCTCTCCCGAATTCTCCAGCTTTCCTCTCTTCCCCCTTTTCTCCACTCCTCCTCCTCCTCCTTCCTCCTCCTCACACCACTCCTCTCTTATCCCCTCCCTGTCTTCTCTCTCTCTTCTTCTTCACTCACTACCTCTTCTTGTCCTTTTTTCCTCCTCTCTCTCTCTTCTCCTCTCCTTCCTGCCACCCCTTCCCCTCCTCATCTCTACCTCTCTCTTTTACTCCCCCTCACCCCTCTCTCTCTCTTATGTCTCTCTCTGTACCCACCCTCTATTGTCTCTCCCCCTCCACCTTTTTTCCTCTATCCCCTCATTGCCTTTTCTCTCTCCTGATTGCCTCTCCTCTCTTCCCCTTTCCCTCTTCCCTTTCCCTCTACTCTCTCCTTCGTATTTTCCTCTCTCCCCCTTCTTCCACTCTGCTTTCCTCCTTCCCCTCCCTCTTCTCTCCTCTTATCCACTCTCTCTCCCTCTTTTTTTTCTCATTTTTTTTTTCTCCTTCCTCCCCTCTTCATCTCTTCCTCTCTTGTTTCTCCCTCATCTCTTCTTTCTTCCTCTCCCTCTCCTCATCTTTGTTCCTTCTCACTACGCTTTTTCCACCTATCCCCTCCCCTTCCATTCCTAACTCCCGTCCTCTCCCCTCTCCCTCTTCCTCTCTCCCTCACTCTCCCCTCCTCCTCCTCCTCCTCCTCCTCCCCACGTGGATTGAATCCTCTGACAAACGCCTGGGGTTTCCGTGCTCCTTTCCGTCCTTCCCTCTCTTTCCCTCCTCTCTCTCTCCTTCTCTCTCTCTCTCGAGCGGCGGCTGAAAGCTCATCATTTTCGGGACGCAGCGCCAGTGTGACTTATCAATGCGACACAAGCCCCACCTCCTGCTGCAACCTGCTCCCGTTAAACCCGGCGCGGCTCCCGTTAAACTCGGCGCGGCTCCCGTTAAACCCGGCGCGGCTCCCGTTAATGAAATAATTGTGACTACTAGACTATAAAATTATTTTAAAAAACACATTCAACAAGGCCTTTTTATAACAAAGGCAAACTATAGTAAAAATAATAAACATTTTATTTATTTTATTTATTTTATTTATTTTATTTATTTTATTTATTTTATTTATTTTATTTATTTTATTTATTTTATTTATTTTATTTACATAAACTAATAAACACAGGGCAGAACAACACAAAACGACTAGTAAATAAATAAAACCGAATTTGTCTATTTCCAAATGAAGTCTTATTTTCCATATTAATACACTACGGTCACAATATTTCTACATTTATTTGGTTGATAATGCGTTTAAAAAGTCTCTGTGCACAATAGAAATAATGATAAATGATAAACTCGATGATAATAAGGTCAATATTGAAGCTAAAGTAAAATACAGAAATACTGACGTTTAATCATGAAATAAAAAAGGAAAATACTCAATTCTGTTTTAATTATCGTTATCACAATGTGGATTAAAAAGGTTTATTATTTTGTTCATGTTTTGGAAAATGTAAATTTATTTACAAACTCCAACTCCAAACACCAACTCATGCTCGTTTGGCTTTTTATATTGCAAATGTCAAATTGAAAAACTGCAGTAGTATTTGCAGTACTGCAGTAGTATTTGCAGTACTGCAGTAGTATTTGCAGTACTGCAGTAGTATTTGAGTACTGCAGTAGTATTTGCAGTACTGCAGTAGTATTTGCAGTACTGCAGTAGTATTTGCAGTACTGCAGTAGTATTTGCAGTACTGCAGTAGTATTTGCAGTACTGCAGTAGTATTTGCGTATTAGCAGTACGTATTTGAGTCCAGTAGTATTTTGCAGTTCCTCTAAAGTGCCAGTGTAACAGAAAGCCACTTCCTGGAGCAGACACAGAATCTGAGGGAAAACAAAGTGAATGAGCCGTATCGGGTGGAAAGAGTGAATGAAGCGTCCGGAGGAGCGGTGCAGGACGTGACACGCCACACGCTGCACACGCTCACACGCTGCACACGCTACACACGCTGCACACGCTACACACGCTGACACGCTACAACGCTGCACGCGCTGCGCTACACTACACTACACGCGCTGCGCTGCGCTGCGCTAGCCGCGCTGCCTACGCTCACGCGCTGCGCTACGCTCACGCGCCTGCGCTACGCACACGCGCTGCGCTACGCTACACGCGCTGCGCGCTACGCTACAGGCGCTGCGCTACGCCTACAGGCGCTGCGCCGCTACACGCGCTGCCGCTACGCTTACAGCGCTCGCGCTACGCTTACAGCCTGCGCTAACGCTACACGCGCTGCGCTACGGCTAACACGCGCTACACGCGCGCTACGCTACACGCGCTGCGCTACGCGCTACAGCGCGCTGCGCTACCGCCCTTACACGCGCCGCGCTGCTCTGCGCTACACGCGCTGCTCTGCGCTACACGCGCTGCTCTGCGCTACACGCGCTGCTCTGCGCTACACGCGCTGCTCTGCGCTACACGCGCTGCGCTACACGCGCTGCGCTACACGCGCTGCGCTACACGCGCTACGCTACACGCGCTGCACACGCTACGCTACGCAACACACGTACAATTTACACAAAAGAAACAACTTTTTTTTTTACTTTTCTCCACAAATACCTGCTCGATCGGTGCAAAACTATCATTTATATGTACTACAGGTATAAATACTCCAAATAAAGTCAAAACGTCGACATCATTCAGTACAATAGGGTTGTGTGATCGGCTCAAAGTGTTTTAGTCGAATAAAAGGCGGCGACAAATTGGAAAGTAGAACCTTTAATCAGCATTTTTAGATACAAATCCAGTTTCCTCGCACGTTTTTTGAATCTTAACTTGTTTTTGTTGTTGTCGTCTTGGAGTGCAGTTTGTGCCAGATCATTGAGATCCGGGAACGTTTTCGATGCCGCCGCCCCCTTTTTTTAGCATGTCTTTAGCCGACAACAGCCCTAGCGATATCGACAACGAATGGCTGTAAAAGGCTGCAAAATCGTCATTTTAGCAACATTTTCGCACACTTTGACCCAATAATCTGAAACAAAAAGAGGCGCACGCTGAACATTACACGACGACAGGAGCCACAGGACGACTCCCGCTCGGCAGCTTGTCACTAATGTTGGTAAAATGCCGCTTTGTTTGCACAGCCGGGCCAATTTGTGCAACCGAACCCAAAGTTAAAACCAGTCACAGATCTTTTATTTTGCCCGTACTGGGCCCGCTCGGCGCCAAAACACGTCGAAAACCATCGCTTTTAGCCTCATTTACGCTGCGCCGTTCCTCACTGCTCCAATAGAGGGCGTGCACAGAAGTCGGCGCCGACGTTCGCGACATTCAAACCACGAAATACAATATCAATTCGATGATTGTAAAGGAAACGGAGCATAATCCGTTCCACACGCTGCGGCTTATAAAACAACTGCAGTACCACAAGTCGCCACTGGTGAGTGTTGTACTTGATGATATCACATAAACGTCATTCCTTAACATTCTTTTTGCCCCTTTTCATTCATTTTCCTCTCAAATGTTTAACAAATATGACACTGAAAACCTCTTTTATGTTTTATGAATGACATAAATAAAGTTATTCCAATTAATTACGTTACGAACAAACCAAACGTGCGACAGAAACGGGGAGAAATGTACATAAAGCGAAGAGTTATTTTAGCCGTTAGTGGCTCTGGGGGTCGCAGCAGTGCATCGTCCAATTATGAGGCCATAAAAATCAAATAAAACAATAAAAAAGGATCTCAGCGAGCCCTTCAAAATAAAAGCACCACTCAAAAGACTCTTTACATCGACACAGAAGAAATATACACAAGTTATTCATAATATCACCTTCAGTCACCTAATAATAATAATAATAATAATATTGTCTCTTTTCACAAATGTAGCATCCACATTAAATTTAAGAAAATAAAGTACAAAAGTATCAATATTCACCGCAATATTTTACATTTCAAAACTCAATCAAAACTGAAAATAAAGAAGAAATAACTAAAGACAAAACTGAATGCAAAAGTGAAAGATGATAAAATAATAAGTCAATATTAAACATAAATATTACTCACAAATCACAAATAAACACTGACGTACCCACAACCTGTATGACAAACGCTGATAATATCCTAATAAATATAAATATTATCCCTAATAATAATAATAATAATAATAACAACACAAGTATGTCACAATATCGAGTTTTGGGATTATTGAGAGAAGAAATGTCTCGATTGAACAATTATTGACGCAAAAGTATGACACAAAAAACATATAAAAACAACATTGAAATGCCTTATTTTTGGCTTCTAAAAATGGTCACAATCGCTATCATTTTATCATTCTGCGAACAATCATGACATCCACGTCACAAAGATCAAAGAAACACTTTTAACAAACCCGTTTAAAGTGACGTATGACGGCTTTTTTACGATGAAAAGTGTGTAGGAAATGACAGGAAGTGACATCACAGCAGGGACACGCAAAGTTTATATAGAATTTACACAAAAAAACTGTTTTGACTCTCTAAACATGAATTCATCAAAATAAAGTTGCTCTGATTTATTTTTATTTGTCAAATTAAAATAATGTGACATCAGATGAGTTTTGGCCCAGTGGTTGCTGGGTAATTTCCTACTGTGATGTCATCAATTACAAACAGGAAGTGAAATTATAAACCTAAAAAATATGCTATTCTGGTATATCATTTTTATAATTTTTTTGTGTGTGCTAAAAATTCTTAAAATATATTCATCTTAACTTGCATTTTAGTTCAACGAGTCGTCCGACCTGTAGGGGGCGCTTTGAACCCTTACCGACCCCCATTGACTTTTGACAGACTTGAAACGTTTATTCTGCCCGCAAAGTGCACGCAACGACCCGCGTTTGCCACGAGCAACACGCGAACCGAAACAACCACGGAGCCGCGGCAACCGGAGCCGACGGCGCGTGCACAACGCGTGCCGCGGTGCGAGGTTTAAATGCCATTCGCGTAAGTTCGTACGTTCGCTCCGTTCGCAAAAAGCACGGACGCCAATTCGGTCCTTTCCAGAGCAACGTGCGCGGAGTCAAACCCGCCGCGGCGCGGGCAAGTTGCACGGAGATTTGGCACAATAATGTTCCGTAGTTTAAGAGAATCCGCTTTCACTTTTCACTTCTATTTTCCAGTCGCTGCATTTTTTTGGTAATTTTTTTTTTTAGCACGAGAAAGTTTGAGAAGCGGAAAACACGATCCAGACGCGGAGCCGTATCTCGGAACCGACGTGCGTTAAAATAAAATCAAATCAAATAAATGCCACCCAAAAAACCCCGGCGTTGCGTTCACGTGTCCCCCCGTCCGCGCGCGGTCAAACTTCAGCCCCCGGGACGCGTCTTGCACCTCGACTCTTCCACAAACCGCGGTCGAAACCATTGCAAACACGGTTATTTCGCCGTTGCGTAACCGTCGCTCCGCTGTTATTCCGTGTCGATTTCGGGGGAAGGTTTTTTTTTTCTGGGGGTGGGGGTTGGGGAGGGGTCTTACCGCGTTTAGGTCCAGCGGGGAGTGGGACGGAAGCATGGGGAGCCCCGGAGACGGTTCGCTGGGTCGCGGGGAGCGGAGGACAGCCGTGCGCGCAGCCGGAGACTCCGACACACAATGGCGCTGAGAGGAGGAGGAGGGAGAGGAGGAGGAGGAAGAGGAGGAGGGAAGGGAAGGTGCCGAGGCTCGTAGGAACGCGGCGGTGCATTCAGGGGCCAGTGGGACGAAAGGGCTGATGCATGTGTGAGGTGGGATACACGCGTGGGTGCAGCGGGGATATGACGGTTTTCAGCGCGGGAACGACGTAAATGTGGACCGTGTTGGACCGACCGTGTCTGGACCGTTCTGGACCGTTTAAGGACCGTTGGACTTGGACCGTTTAAGGACCGTTCTGGACCGTTTAAGGACCGTCTGGACCGTCCTGAGCTTGTGTGATGCAGGTGTGAGTCAAACAGTGACGTGAAGAAGACTTTGAAAATGTATTTGACTTACAGGAAACCAAATGGGCCCTTTTCTGTTGCGACAGGCCTTTTCTGTTTGCGACAGGCCCTTTTCTGTTTGCGACAGGCCCTTTCTGTTTCGACAGGCCTTTTCTGTTCGCGACAGGCCCTTTTCTGTTTGCGACAGGCCCTTTTCTGTTGCGACAGGCCCTTTTCTGTTCGCGACAGCCCTTTTTTTGCGACAGCCCTTTTCCTGTTTGCGACAGGCCCTTTTCTGTTGTGACAGGCCCTTTTCGTTGCGACAGGCCCTTTTCTGTTCGCGACAGGCCTTTTCTGTTCGGACAGGCATTTTTTAAGACAGCCCTTTTCTGTTTGCGACAGGCCCTTTTCTGTTTGCGACAGGCCCTTTTCTGTTTGCGACAGGCCCTTTTCTGTTGCGACAGGCCTTTTCTGTTTTGCGACAGGCCTTTTAGTTCGCGACAGGCATTTTTTTAAGACAGCCCTTTTCTGTTGCGACAGGCCTTTTCTGTTGCGACAGGCCCTTTTCGTGTTTGCGACAGGACGCTTTTCTGTTTGCGACAGGCCCTTTTCTGTTTGCGACAGGCCTTTTCTGTTCGACAGGCCCTTTTTCTGTTCGCGACAGGCCCTTTTCAGTTTCGCGACAGGCCCTTTTCTGTTCGCAGACAGGCCCTTTTCTGTTCGCGACAGGCCTTTTGGCGACAGGCCCGGCTAGTTTTTTAGCGAGAACTCGGCTAATTCCCCATAAGAATGAATGGAGCAGGAAGTGGAACTCAGCATTTTTAAGGCAACCGGAGCTAGCCGATCGGTTTTGGTGAAAAGGGCCTATTTCTTTCACCTAATTCCAGAAGCCCGTCTGGGCGCCGCCATCGACGTGATCCTCCTCCTGGTCGTTTTAGTGAACATAAGGCTGCCGAGCTTCAGACAGAAGTGTCCTCGCGACAGAAGTGTCCTTAAGTGTCCTTACGACGAATGGTCGCTTCGACAGAAGTGTCCTCCTGCGCGACAGAAGTGTCCTTACACGACAGAAGTGTCCTTGACGACAGAAGTGTCCTTACGACAGAAAGTGTCCTTACGACAGAAGTGTCCTCAGACAGAAGTGTCCTTACGACAGAAGTGGTCCTTACGACAGAATGTGTCCTTACGGACAGAAGTGTGCCTTATGAAGAAGTGTCCTCGCGCAGAAGTGTCTTAAGACAGAAGTGTCCTCGCGACAGAACAGATGTCCTCGGCGACAGAAGTGTCCTTATGACAAGAAAGTGTCCTTACGACAGAAGTGTCCTCAGCGACAGAGTGTCCCTTATGACAGAAGTGTCCTTAACGACAGAGTGTCCTCACGACAGAAGTGGTCTTTACGACAGAAGTGTCCTTATGACAGAAGTGTCCTAGACGAAGAATGTCCTTATGAACAAGAAGTGTCCTCAGCGACGAGTGTCCTCGCGACAGACGTGTCTCCGACAGAGAGTGTCCTTATGACAGAAGTGTCCCTTATGACAGAAGTGTCCTCACGACTAGAAGGTCCTTCGACAGAAGTGTCCTTATGACAGAAGTGTCTTATGACAGAAGTGGTCCTCCGCGACAGCAGTGTCCTCAGCAGCAGAAGTGTCCTATGACAGAATGTCCTTAGACAGAAGTGTCCTCAGACAGAAGTGTCCTCGCGCGACAGAAGTGTCCTTAACGACAGAAGTGCCTTACGACAGAGTGTCCTTATGAAGAAGTGTCCTGCGACAGAAGTGTCTCAGCGACAGAAGTGTCCTCGCGACAGAAGTGTCCCTTAATGACAGAAGTGTCCTTACGACAGAAGTGTCCTCACGACAGAAGTGTCCTTACGACAGAAGTGTCCTTACGACAGAAGTGTCTTACGACAGAAGTGTCCTCGCGACAGAAGTGTCCTTATGACAGAAGTGTCCTCGCGACAGAAGTGTCCTCGGGCGACTGAAGAAGTGTCCCTCGCGACAGAAGTGTCCTCGCGACAGAAGTGTCCTCGCGAGCAGAAGTGTCCTATGAAGAAGTGTCCTTATGACAGAAGTGTCCTTATGACAGAAGTGTCCTTATGACAGAAGTGTCCTTATGACAGAAGTGTCCTTATGACAGAAGTGTCCTCACCACAGAAGTGTCCTCACCACAGAAGTGTCCTTATGACAGAAAGTGTCCTCAGCCAGAAGTGTCCTCGGCGACTGAAGTGTCCTTATGACAGAGTGTCTTATGACAGAAGTGTCCTCACCACAGAAGTGTCCTCACCACAGAAGTGTCCTCACCACGAAGTGTCCCTCACCACAAGAACGATCACTGTCGACTAATCAGTGATTATTTTTTCAATAAGTCGACTCAAATATTTCTATTGCACTTTAAGAACATTACCAACCAATATAACGACATTATTGATGAAGTTTATTCTTTTTGGACATCCTGATTAAATAATGCACTGTCTTTGTTCTAAACTGTCTCGTCATGTTTTAGAGTCTTAAAAAGAGTCTTTGTTTTGCATTTCTTCATCACAAATCAAAGAAACAAAACTCCGAGAGAGGTTTTTATAATGATGTGGAGAAGTCTCAAACACACAAATATTTGATTTTAGGAAAGTACCTGTATCCTGATACCATTCATATGCATAATTAGGCTTGATTATGAGAAAATGAAAATATTCTGTCCAGTATTCTCCTCAATGAACTGTTCAATACAGATATTAATAAGGAATAATATGCTTTGTATTTGTTGTTGTTTGTGTATTATCGTTACCGTGCAGTACTGTGTCCATGGGTTCAACGTGTACTAAACAGTGTACTAAACAGTGTAATAAACAGTGTACTAAACAGTGTAATAAACAGTGTAATAGACAGTGTACTAAACAGTGTACTAAACAGTGTAATAAACAGTGTAATAGTGTTATGTGACTGTGTGCAGCGGGCGTTTCTCCCAAGTCTCTGTGAACGCATCAGGAGGAACAGCAGCTGCCCCGGAGGCTCCGCCCCCTTCTCTCTCTCACAAACACAGTCGGTATGTGCCCGACATTCTCTCTCTCCAACATGTCATCTCTCTCTCTCTCTCTCTCTATTACATTTCATCGTCTCTCTCTTTCTCCAACATTTCATCTCTCTTTCTCCAACATGTCATCAGTTTCTCTCTCTCTCCACAATTTCATCTCTTTCTCCAACATGTCATCAGTTTCTCTCTCTCTCTCCAACATTCATCTGTCTCTCTCTCTCTCTCTCCAACATTTCATCTCTCTCTCTCTCTCTCAACATTTCTCTCATCAACATTTCATCTCTCTCTCTTTCATCTCTCTCTTAACATTTCATCATTTCATCTCTCTCTCTCTCCAAACATTTCATCAACATTTCATCTCTCTCTCTCCTCTCTCAACATTTCAACTTTCAGTCTCTCTCTCTCTCTCTCAACATTTCATCTGTCTCTCTCTCTCTCTCTCCACATTTCATTTCATCTCTCTCTCTCTTTCATCTCTCTCTCTCCACATTTCATCTCTGTCATCATCTCGTCTCTCTCTCTCTCTCCAACATTTCATTCTGTCTCGCTCTCTCTCCAACATTTCATCTCTCTCTCTTTCTCCAACATTTCATCTCTCTCTCTCTCTCTCAACATTTCATTATCTGTCTCTCTCTCTCTCTCTCTCTCTCCAACATTTCTCTGTCTCTCTCTCTCAACATTTCATCTGTCTCTCTCCACATTCATCTCTCTCAACATTTCATCTGTCTCTCTCTCTCTCTCTCTCTCTCAACATTTCATCTCTCCAACATTTCATCTCGTCTCTCTCTCTCTCTCTCTCCAACATTTCATCTGTCTCTCTCTCTCCTCTCCAACATTCATTTCATCTGTTCTCTCTCTCTCCAACATTTCATCTCTCTCTCTCTCTCTCTTCTTCTCTCCAACTTTCATCTGTCTCTCTCTCTCCAACATTTCATCTGTCTCTCTCTCTCTCCTCTCTCTCAACCTTTCATCTGTCTCTCTCTCCAACATTTCATCTCTCTCTTCTCTCCAACATTTCATCTCTTCTCTCTCCAACATTTCATCTCTCCAACATTTCATCTCTCTCTCTCTCTCTCTCTCTCTCTCTCTCTCCAACATTTTCATCTGTCTCTCTCTCCAACATTTCATCTGTCTCTCTCTCAACATTTCATCTCCTCTTCTTCCAACATTTCATCTCACTCTCTCCAACATTTCATCTCACTCTCTCTCCAACATTTCATCTCTCTCTCTCTCTCTCTCTCCTCCAACATTTCATCTGTCTCTCTCTCTCTCTCTCTCTCCAACATTTCATCTGTCTCTCTCTCCAACATTTCATCTGTCTCTGTCTCTCAACATTTCATCTCTCTCTTTCTCCAACATTTCATCTCACTCTCTCCAACATTTCATCTCACTCTCTCTCCAACATTTCACCTCTCTCTCTCTCTCTCTCTCCTCTCTCCAACATTTCATCTGTCTCTCTCTCTCTCTCTCTCTCTCTCCAACATTTCATCTCGCTCTCTCCAACATTTCAACTGTCTCTCTCTATTACATTTCATCGTCTCTCTCTTTCTCCAACATTGTCATCTCTCTCTCTCCAACATTTCATCTCTTTCTCCAACATGTCATCAGTTCTCTCTCTCTCCAACATTTCATCTGTCTCTCTCTCTCTCCAACATTTCTCTTCTCATCTCTTCTCTCTCTTTCTCTCTCTCTCTCTCCAACATTTCATCATCTCTCTCTCTCTCCAACATTTCATCTCTCTCTCTCCAACATTTCATCTCTCTCTCTCTCTCCAACATTTCATATGTCTCTCTCTCCAACCTTTATCTCTCTCTCTCCTCTCCACATTTCTCTCTCTCTCTCCAACATTTCATCTCTCTCTCTCCAACATTTCATCTCTCCTCTTCTCTCTCAACATTTCATCTGTCTCTCTCTCCAACATTTCATTCTCTCTCTCTCTCCATTTCTCTGTCTCTCTCCAACATTCATCTGTCTCTCTCTCTCTCTCTCTTCAACATTTCATCTGTCTCTCTCTCTCTCCAACCTTTCATCTGTCCTCTCTCTCTCAACCTTTCATTGTCATCTCTCTCTTCCAACTTTCATCTGTCTCTCTCTCCAACATTTCATCCTGTTCTCTCTCTTCTCCAACATTTCATTGTCTCTCTCTCAACCTTCATCTGTCTCTCTCTCCAACATTTCATCCGTCTCTCTCGCCAACATTTCATCTCTCTCTCTCTCTCTATAACATTTCATCTGTCTCTCTCTCTCTCAACTTTTCATCTGTCTCTCTCTCCAACATTCATCCGTCTCTCTCGCTCTAACATTTAATATGTCTCTCTCTCTCTATAACATTTCATCTGTCTCTCTCTTTCTCCAACATTTCATCGTCTCTCTCTTTCTCCAACATTTTCATCTGTCTCTCCCTCTCTCCACAATTTCATCTCTCTTTCTCCAACATTCATCAGTTTTCTCGCTTTCTCTCCAACATTCATCTGTCCCTTCTCCAACATTCATCAGTTTCTCTCTCTCTCTCCAACATGTCATCCTGCTCTCTCTCCCTCTCCCAACATTTCATCTCTCTCTCTCTCCAACATGTCATCAGTTTTCTCTCTCTCCAACATTTCATCTCCTCTCCAACATTATCTGTCTCTCTCTCGCTTCTCTCTCTCCAAATTTCATCTGTCCCTCTCCAACATGTTCTCTTTCTATCTCTCTCTCTGTCAACATTCATCTTCTGTCCCTCTCTCAACATATCATCTGTCTCTCTCTCTCTCCAAATGTCATCAGTTTCTCTCTCTCTTTCTCCAAACATTTCATCTGCTCCGCTCTCCAACATTGTCATGTCTCTCTCTCTTCCTCTCCAACATGTCATCTCTGTCTCTCTCTCTCTCAACATTTCATCTGTCCTCTCCAACATGTATCTGTCTCTCTCTCTCTTCCAACATCTTCTCTCCCTCTCCAACATGTCTCTCTCTCTTCCTCTCCCAACATGTCATCTGTCTCTCTCTCTCTCTCAACATTTCATCTGTCCCTCTCCAACATGTCATCAGTTTCTCTCTCTCTCTGGTTTCCATTGAAAATCCTTTAAATCCAAACATATTTCGACCGTTTCTTTTCGACAGCCTCGTCTCTTCTGCTGGTCGGCTGCACGTTGGGGATGAATGAAAGTCATTTTGATTCTGAATTTTGGCGCCAACAAACAGTCCTTGAGCCCCCCCCTCTCTCCCTCCCCCCCCCCCCTCTCTCTCCCCTCCCCCCCCCCCTCTCCCCCCCCCCCTCTTCTCTCCCCCCCTCTCTCCCTCCCCTCTCTCCCCCCCCTCTCCCCCCCTCTCTCGCCCCCTCTCCCCCCCCCTCTCCCCCCCCCTCTCCCCCCTCTTTCCCCCCCTCTCTCTCCCCCCCTCTCTCGCCCCCCCTCCCTCCCCCCCGTCTCACTCTTCTTACATTTCCCTCTCTCTTCCTCTTCAACATTATTTGTCTGTATTGTGCAAGAGAAATCCTAAACTAAAGTGTCATTTCTTTCAGTTTCAGCGCGTTTTGTTTGGACGGAACATTACAACGCTCAAACATCCCTGCACTCGCATCAGGTTCAATCGATTTTCACAATTACGTCTTTTTTAGTTCAAGCACTTTTTTAAAAAATCTGGCTGTTTTTTGTCAAATGCAACGTTATTTTGCCTTTCAGAAAGTTCAGTTCAATGACGGCGCTCACAAATGACTACGAGAATGAAAGACAATTCAAGATTTCACTGTTGATCAGGCTCAGTCTCAATAATAATAATAATAATAATAATAATAATAATAATAATAATAATAATAATAATAATAATAATAATAATAATAATAATAATCGTCACTCTAACATTTGATACCGCGACGTCGCTACGCTAGACTTGTCTTTATTGCCATGGAGACAGGTGGATTTAGTCAAGGACACGAGGTAACATCATTACTAAAGCGCCCCCTACAGGTCGGACGACTCATTGAACTAAAATGCAGTTAAGATAAAGATATTTTCAATTTTGATAAAAAATATACAAATGTTATCACAGAATAGCACATTTTTTTTTAGGGTTTGTAATTTCACTTCCTGTTTGTAATTGATGACATCACAGTAGGAAATTACCCAGCAAACACTGGGCCAAAACTCATCTAATGTCACTTTTTTTTTTAAATGTGACAAATAAAAATAAATAGAGACTTTATTTAGTTGAATTCATGTTTAGAGAGTTAAAAAAGTTGTTTATTTTGTGTAAATTCTGCATAAACTTTGACTGGAATGAGTGTCCCTGCTGTGATGTCACTTCCTGTCATTTCCCACAGATTTTTCAACGTTTTCTCCACAAATACCCGCTCGATCGGTGTCAAACTCTCATTTATATGTACGACAGGTTCAAATACACCAGATAAAGTCAGAATCAGTCAATCGTAAACGCCCGTCACGCGTCACTTTAAGTTCGCTGCTAACGACACAGAGCGACTGCGATTGGTCGTTTCGGTTTGCGACTGCGTTCGAGCCCAGTGGGACGCATGTTCTTCCCGATGAGTTTAACGTTGAGCGTGAATCGCCCGGACGACGGTATACAAACGTCGGTTTCGTTCTGTCCCGTGCGACGTTTGAATTTGAACCAGACATAGTTCAGCCCGTTCCCGAGGCGAGGCGCATCCTTTCTGGCGGTATCGGCCGCGCCTCTTTCGCCCAGGGCAACCGACGACGCAAAGTATAATGGGATTGGCTCATTTTGACCGCTGAAAGTGTGATTTAAATCAAACTATTCAGATACGTTCTTTCACTCTCTCCTTCTCCACCTCTCTCTCTCTCTCTCTCTCTCTCTCTTCCTTTCTCTCTCTCTTTCACTCTCTTTCACTCACTCTTTCTCTCTCTCTCTCTTTCACTCACTCTCTTCCTTTCTCACCTCTCTTTCTCCTCTCTCTCTCTCTCTCACTCTCTCTCTTCTCTTCCTTCTCCTTTCTCTCTCTCCTCTCTTCCTCTTCTCTCTCTCTCCTTCTCTCTCTCTCCTGTCTCTCTCCTTTCACTCCTTCTCTTTCCTCTCTCTCTCTCTCTCTCTCTCTCTTTCTCTCTTCTTTCCTTCTCTCTCTCTTTCCTCCTTCTCCTTTCTCTTCTCCTCTCTCTCTCTCTTCCTCTCTCTCTCTCTCTCCTCTTTCTTTCTCTCTCTCTCTCTCTCTCTCCTCCTCTCCTCTCTCTCTCTCTCTCTCTCTCTTCCTCTCTTCTCTCTCTCTCTTCTCCCTCTCTTTCTCTTCCTCTCTCTCTCTCTCTCTCTCTTTTCCCTCCTCTCTCTCTCTCTCTCTTCTCTCTCTTCTCTCTCTCTCTCTCCTCTCTCTCTCTCTCTCTCTTCTCTCTCTCTCTCTCTCTTTCTCTCTCTCCCTCTCTCTCACTCACTCTACTCTCCTCTCTCTCTCTCCTCTCTCTCTCTCTCTCTCTCTCTTCTCTCTCTCTCTCTCTCTTTCTCTCTCTCTTCTCTCTCTCTCTTCTCTCTCTCTCTTCTCTCTTCACTCTCTCTTTCTCTTTCTCTCTCTTTTCTCTCTTTCTCTCTCTCTCTCTCTCTCTCTTTTCACTCACTCTCTTCCTTTCTCTCTCTCTCTCTCTCTCTGCTTCTGTTACCTCGACTGAACCCTCAGTTTGAGTTCATTTGAGGTAAACTTCAGTGCCCGTCTTTGTGAAACGTTTCTCTCCTTGTCTCTCCCCCTCTCTCTTTTCTTTTCTCTCTTTCTCCTTCTCCATTCCTGTTCCTCCTCTCCTGCTCCTTCTCATACTTTTCTGTTTCTCCCCCCTCTCTCTCCGCCTCCCCCTTCTCTCTCAGTTCCCTCGCTCTGTAACTGTGACGCGGCGATGGCGGCGGAGGAGGATGGCTCTAAATAAAGGACCCAGGTCAAAAACAGGAAATGTCTGAGTGAGCCGAGAGGGCAGGGCTGCTCCGCACAGCGCCGCGGCGACGGACGCAAACTGCTGTCATGCTCTGCACAAACCACTGGGCCGTTTGGGCCGTTTGGGCCGTTTGGGCCGCAGTCTGGGGCTTTTCTCCACAGATGTGATACTTACACAACTTACAGTGCAAAACTTAAAATGACATGATTGTTCCTTCTTCACCTGGAGTTAGCTTCCATCACGCTCGTCACAAATCCTGTTTACAAACCTCACAAAAACACTCATGTTCACATTTCCCAGATTTGTGAACTCAAAAGGCGGAGATCCTGGTTTCTCCTGTGGTGTTTTTGTCCATGAACCATCAGCAGACTCCAGGTTCTGAGCATGTCTGCCTCAAATCGCACTCATTATAGCTGCGTACTGTTAGCATACTGTTAGCATGTCTGGGTAGCTTTTGTTTATTTGCCCATGGTAATTCCTTCTGCTGCCAGTAGATGGGGATGATCCTAATACAAATCCTGATGAGAGAACGCCTGACTTGGAAAGTAAAATGCTGAGTAAATATTGTTTTAAATTTTAAAACATGAGACAGTGCGACACGGGGGCGGCACGGGGGCGACACGGGGGTGGCACAGGGCGACACGCGTGGGCGCACGGGGGCGGCACGGGGGGCACAGGGGCACAGGGGCGACCAAGGGGCGGCAGGGGCGGCACGGGGGCACGGGGGGACACGGGAACAACAGGGGCGCACAGGGGCGACACGGGGCGGCATGGGGCACGGGGGGGCGCACGGGGGCGGCACGGGGGGCACGAGGGGGCGACACGGGGTGGACGGGCGACACGGGGGGGCACGGGGGTGGCACGGGGCCGGCACGGGGGGGGGGCGACGGGCGGCAGTTGTCTTGCTCCTCCTTTTGGGGTTATGTGGGTGCCGATTCCACCTGTGCATCCCCAGAAGTCATCGCCATGGTGAAAGCAGCAGCAGAAAAGCTGATCCATATTGTGGATTGTGTGCATCTTTGCCTTGAGTCAACAAACAATCGAGTTTCAAATCAAACGGACATAAATACATCTTTAGAATTACTACATTAATACTTCTATTTACAACTTAAAGTACACTGTGGAACTTTCTGGAGGTGGAACGTCACCTGCAGGATTCCATCAGAGCAGTCCTCATCAATGTGGAATATTACGCCAAAGGAAACATTTCCATGGAAACAAGCAGAGGGAGGCTCCTCCAGGCCAAGTACGAGTCAGTTTGTGGAGATGCAAGCCAATAAAAAACATCCACACAGTCTTATTTTTCTGTTTAGTTACACTTCACGTACTATATCTCCAGAATATATTTCATTCAAAAAGAAAAAACACATTCTCCTGATGAGAGTGTGAATTGTTATTTAATGCATACTTCAGGTCCACTTTGTTCCTATTTATGTTTTGTTCACTCCAGTTTTTATTATTTCAAATCAATATCAATCAATCAATCAATCTATCAATTGTATTGGCCGATGGTTCTTTTGACACCCGAACAGCGCGTTTGATTGTTACACGCTGCTCCTTTTTGATAGAATATACATTTTTGCCGAAACCGTCCACTCCTGGTCTTGCGGCAGCTCCGCCCCCGCCGCTCCGCCCCCGCAGCCCCGCCCCGCAGCCCTGACTCACGGTGCGTTCGCGGTCCGCTCGCCTCTCCGGACAAAGCGCCTGCCTCACAACTGCAGCGCTGCACGAGAGCGGGCGACTACTGCGTCAGCCGCTAAAAATACTGCATTTACAAGTACTATAAATGTATATAAATCACACGTACGACAAGGAGCGCGTTTTTTTAGATGACAAAACTCTAGAATAAGTCGATATCAATCATTAAATCCATTGTCGTCTTTCCGTTTTGATCAAACTTTGTGCTGAAAGAGCGCGCTTGGCCGCTTTGGTCGGTGATTTCGCGATACGTGCGTAATCGATATATCGCTCATGATGTTCTACGATATAATCACTATTTTTTTTAAAT
>BJKM01000784.1:0-2500 GCA_015082035.1 Chaenogobius annularis
AGTGAACGGCTGTGTATGAGCGAGTGAACCCCTGTGTATGAGCGAGTGAACGTCTGTGTATGAGCGAGTAATCCCTGTGCCCTGTGTATGAGCGAGTGAACCCCTGTGTATGAGCGAGTGAACCCCTGAAGCCTGTGTAGAAGAAGCAGATGGATCAGAAGAACATTAGACCTGGATCAAAACCAGAGCCGTGAATGGACGAGGACGGACGGAGAGGTTGTAATAATGTTCAAAGACAAATCCAGTAGAGAACCAGAGTGAAAGTGAGAGCGCTGACTCGTAGAAGCAGCAGCGGAATAAGACATTTCCCTCTGACTTTTGAACTCTGAACTTAGTAAACATAAACAGCTCCCGAATCATCTGGAACAATCTGCAATAGAAATGTGACATATCGTGCTTTAGTCGTGTCATGACTGGGTTTAAACACGCTCTTGACCTGTTTCAATAATGTAAGTATTGAAAGCGTTCCCTTGTGAGAATTGGTGTTAGCACGCCATCTCCTGGACAGAGAATTTATCTATTTATTTTTCAAAAACAGCTTGAAAAACGTGCAACGTGTTGTCGTGAGCAGGGTTGCCGCTCCACTGATCCGGCGTGTACCTGGTCTCCATGGGTTGAATGCCATATTGTTGAAGGCAAAACAATAACATCGACTCCAAAAGTTACACAGTGTACCTTTAAACACAGCAGGTATGAAACATGCCGGGCTGTTAGTGGCAGAAATGTATTTCAGTGGAACACAAATCACTTCTCCCACCCTCAGCCAATAACAAGCTAATTAGCATCTCTAATCGTGCGCTGATTAGCTTTGTCGCTACATAAGGAGCTAATCGCTAACTGCAGCAGAGTGTGTGCGAGGAGCTGCTGCTGCTGGAGTAATAACTTCTGTCTGGGGCACTTTTCACTTGAACTATTCGACTTCTTCAGTTCATCTTTTGTGGCATTAAAGAAGAGTTATTATGCTTTTAGGGGATTTTTAGTCGTAATAGTAACATACAGACTATCAACATAATCATAGTCCTATTTTATGATCGTAGCCTCGAACTGAACTAAAACACAGAAAAAGATCATAATGAGAGAACACAATATGTAGTAACTTTAATGTCTACTGTGGATATTCCGGATAAAGCAGTAACATGTGGAACCTCCACGAAAAGTATGTTCACCTTTAACTCTCCGTTTGCCTGACATCCTGTAATAACCTCGTAATAACCTGTAGTAACCCTGTAATAACCTGTAATAACCTGTAGTAACCTGTGTAACCCTGTAATAACCTTGTAATAACCCTGTAGTAACCTGTAGTAACCCTGTAATAACCCTGTAATAGCCCTGTAATAACCCTGCAGTAACCCTGTAATAACCTGTAGTAACCCTGTAATAAACCTGTAATAACCTTGTAAGAACGTCTTTACTGTTGTTTTGAGCCGCTGTCTGTCGTCGTCACAACGATCCAAATAAACTCCACAGAAGAAGACAGTCCTGTTCAGTTGGTGTCATGGAAACGGCCTGTTTGGGGTTCATTTGGTTTGGGCGCTCTGGTGAGACGTTTCTGTAATTACACGTCGTCATCGGCACATGATTTCCCATTGAAACTCACCTAATCGAATCTGACGGCGCTTTATCGTTTGTGACGCTCGTAACATACTGAATCATTGTTTCATCTGTTTTTCACAGTCGTCGTCGAGGAAACGGCTGTTGTGATTTTGGGCGTTACAAAATTAGATTGAACTGAATTGACAGTTAAACCTTTGGATCGATTAAAATTGAGCGTGATTACATAATGTGGCTGTACAGTCTGTGTTTAACACATTAAACTTATCCATGGAGACAAGCAGTTAACGTCGGCTCTGTGGAGAGGCGTCCCTGCTCACAGTGAGAACACACGTTTAAAGTCACCATCCAGACTGCCCCAGGCCTCATTATCTACAATCCATAAGTCGAGAAGGATTTACATCGTTCATTAAAACCCTGCGTTCTGTTCACGAGGCTTTTGTGGACACAGAAATACTGCTTTTATACCGAGGGTCTGTGTTCAAATGTGGGACGCTCTACTGGATCAAAGCATCTGCATTTGACCCAGTTTGGAACGAGCAGTGACCCACAGTGAGAAGGTTCTGGTGTTGGACCCTGAAGGACGGGCGGAGTTTCTCCTTGACACTCTGGGCCGACGCTCCGGGACGTCGCATCCGGGACGATGCAGGCAGCACGCAGCGCTCCCATTCTGACCCAAGAGCTGCGTTCACAACACATTTGACCCGTGTCCAGCCCATGTAAGAGTTCCCACAGGCGCCGCTGCTGTGGCCTTACCTTGGTCTGGTACTTCTTCTTCCTGTCTGGCAGTAGGTAGATCTTGACGTACGGGTCGGAGAAGCCGTTGGCGTCTTTGGCTGGCAGATCCAGCGCTTTGAGGATCTTCACCACCAGCTGCTCCGTGCTGAAAATAACACACAAGAACAGACGGGGAACTCCGTTAGACTCCAGGGTCACGTTTACGCCGTGT
>BJKM01000784.1:7500-71731 GCA_015082035.1 Chaenogobius annularis
TCTGACCACAAAATATCAATACTGAGGACCGATTGTACGACGCAAAGACGAGGTGCTATTTAGTTTACCAAGGTTATGTCTGATTATTTTGGATTGATCTTTGTCTACAAGAGTGTGGACGATCAATGACGAGAAAGCACAAAGTGATGGAGTTCCATTTGTGGCATATTGCAAAAAACACATCCAGCATATTGTGCGACTTAGTCCTCATGGTTAGAGTATTAGCGGGTTGAACCTTAGATGTGAATGGCCTCAGTGGAGGCAGCTTTATAGATGCCAAAATGTTCATTCCCAGTCTACTTTCATTTTTGCAGATACAATTGTATGTATTTCACGTTTATTAACTAAAGTAGTAAATGAGAGGGTTACAGTCAGGTAAACTAAACTGATATAGGTCTTTATCCAGAAAAAGAATATAGTTATATTATACTACATTATATTTGTATGCTGAAGTGTTATCATAAATTACTTCATTCTTTTTAATAAATATTGAATAATATGTGGCAATCAAAAACAGAACCATCATGATACCAACAGATGGAAGCTACTGCAATCAATGTAATCAGGGACATGTAATCAGGGACATGAATCAGGGGACATGGAAATAGGGACATGGAATCAAAAGTAATGGAATCAAGGGACAATGGTAATCAGAGACATGGAAATCAGGGACATGGAATATCAGAGACATGGAATCGAGACTTTATGGATGCAGGACATGGAACAGGACATGGAAATCTTAAGAGACGATGGATTACAGGGAAGGAAATCAGGGCATTAGGAATCAGAGACATAGGAAGATCAAGGACATTGAATACAGGATAGGACATGGAATACAGAGATATGGAAGCCAGGACGAAATGGACATCAGACGACATGGGAATCCAGAAACATGGAAGCGCAGCAATGGGGTAGACTAATGGAAGTCAGATGTGTAAATTTCAGGGACATTGGAATAAGGACATGGAATCAGGGACATGGAATCGAGACACTGGAATTACCCCTATGGAACTATGAATCAGAGACATTTAATCAGGACATGGATCAGAGGATTCTTGGAATGCAGGAGACATTGGATAGTTCAGGGACATGAATCAGAGACATGGATCAGGGAACATGGAATAGGGGACATGGATCAGGGACAGTGGATCAGGAAATGAGGATATCAGAGGTATGAAAATCTTTAGGGAACATGGATCAGGACATTGGATCAGAGACATGGAATATAGGACATGGGAATGCATTAACATGGACATTCAACGGTGTGAATCAGAGTCTAAAGAACAAGAGGAATGGAAAATCGGGACATGAGGTAAATCAGAGACATTGAGAATCAGAGACATGGAATCAAGAGACATGAATCAGAGACATGTGAATCAGTAGACATGGAATCAGAGGTACATTAAAAACTGGAATCAGATTGTAATTAATCAAGGGGCACAAGAATCAGGGACATGGAATCCAGGGACATGGAATCAGTAAGATCTGGAATCAGTGAGGACATGGAGGAGAAATACAGAGACATGATGGATTCAAGAAGGTGTTTGAAATCAGGGACATAGAACTTCGGGGCATGGGGTAATCAGAGACATGGAATCAGTAGATAACAGAATCAGAGACATGGAATGATCAAGAGACATGGAACTGATGAGACATGGAACTAGGAGACATGGAAAAGGTGTGAAATCCGAAGGGACAGGATCGAAGGGAAATGACATTAAAAATATGGAATACAGAGACATGAATCAGAGACATGAATTCAGGGACATGAAATCAGGAGGAATTGATGAAATCAGGTGGACATGGAACTCAGGGACATGGGAATCAGAAGACATGAATCAAGAGGCACATTTATCAGAGACATGGAACAGAACATGGATGATCAGGACATGTAAATCTAGAACATTGAATCAACTGTGAGAATTAGAACAGGAATCAGGGACATGGAATCAGAGACATGGAATCAGGGACATGGAATCAGGGACATGTAATCAGGGACATGGAATCAGAGGTGTGAAATCAGGGACATGGAATCAGGGACATGGAATCAGGGACATGGAATCAGAGACATGGAATCAGGGGCATGGAATCAGAGGTGTGAAATCAGGGACATGGAATCAGAGGTGTGAAATCAGGGGCATGGAATCAGGGACATGGAATCAGAGACATGGAATCAGAGTACTGGAGCTTAAAGTCCATCTGAAGGTTCTTAGTTTAGTGGGAGGGCATCTGTGGTAAAAATGTATCACAGTTTTGTAAAGACATTATGAAAAATAAGAGTTTAAAATGACAGGAAGTGGAGCTGAGTCCCTCTGTGATGTCATCAGCGTGCAACACTTAACTGACACACTAACTGACAGTTTAAACCGTCGTTAGACTAAATAAAGGTGTTCTTGTGTCAGATCAGAACTGTGTCATTTATGTGGGTTTGGGCTCTTGTTTACAGTCTGGTTGCTAGGTAGCAGCTGTGGAATGACCTCTATGTGCCATATTTGCGCTCACGTCCAACCAGGAAGTACAATTATAAACGTTACACAAACGTTCAAACTGGGACAAATGTTGAGTCAGATCTGAAATATAATTGAGTTCAGTGCGTTTTAGTCACATGTGCGTCCGACCAATCACAGAGACTTTAATGATCATGCCTTATGCAGTGGTTGGGCCCTTTTATGCTGTGTTTCGGTGCACATCTCTAAGTTCTGCACTCTAACCACTGAGCCACCACCACCCTGTATTTTTTACATGTATTTTCTTCAGTTTTCACACTAGATCGTGAAACCAGTCGTCCAAAAGTATTCAAACGGTGTCAATAATGAGATGAAACTCAGAAACAGACGGACATTTAATGTGCCTGTGATTTGGTCTGATTTGAAACATAAGCTTTGGTGACGTGTCGGACCCTGGAGCCTCTGTGACCCTGTGCACTCCTCTCCATCTGGATTAGCATTAGCATTAGCACCTCTCATGCTTCCCGACCTTTCACCTCGGGCCACATGACACTTCTGCCCCTGAAAATCTAACATGGCGTCAAAACTATGATATGATTATCTGTGTATTTCCCTTGTGCAAAGTCAAAGATATTATACTATATTTCATCAAATTATATTATATTACATTATATTTCATCACATTATATTATATTATATTTCATCACATTATATTATATTATATTTCATCACATTATATTGCATTATATTTCATCACATTATATTATATTATACTATATTTCATCACGTTATATTATATTATATTTCATCACATTATATTATATTATATTTCATCACATTATATTATATCATATTTCATCACATTATATTATATTATATTTCATCACATTATATTATATTACATTATATTTCATCACATTATATTATACTATATTTCATCACATTATATTATATTATATTTCATCACATTATATTACATTATATTATATTATATTTTATCATATTATATTATATTATATTTCATCACAATATATTATATTTCATCACATTATATTATATTATATTTCATCACATTATATTATATTACATTATATTTCATCACATTATATTACATTATATTATATTACATTATATTTCATCACATTATATTATATTATATTTCATCACATTATATTACATTATATTATATTATATTTCATCACATTATATTATATTATATTTCATCACATTATATTACATTATATTATATTATATTTTATCATATTATATTATATTTCATCACATTATATTATATTACATTATATTTCATCACATTATATTATATTACATTATATTTCATCACATTATATTATATTATATTTCATCACATTATATTACATTGTATTATATTATATTATATTTTATCATATTATATTATATTATATTTCATCACAATATATTATATTACATTATATTTCATCACATTATATTATATTACATTATATTTCATCACATTATATTACATTATATTTCATCACATTATATTATATTACATTATAATATATCATATTATATTATATTATATTATGTTTCATCACAATATATTATATTTCATCACATTATATTACATTATATTATATTATATTTTATCATATTATATTACATTATATTTCATCACATTATATTATATTATATTTCATCACATTATATTACATTATATTTCATCACATTATATTACATTATATTATATTTTATCATATTGTATTATATTATATTTCTTCACATTGTTTCATTTGAGGGCATGTTTTTGTGTTATTGTCCTGGATCAGTTAATTAATTGTGATTAATTATTTTGTTGCGCGTTAATGTAGACAAACCAGGAACTAATACTGAACCAGGACTAAACCAGGACTAGACCAGGACTAAACCAGGACTAGACCAGGACTAAACCAGGACTAAGCCAAGACTAAACCAGGACTAGACCAGGACTAGACCAGGACTAGACCAGGACTAAACCAGGACTAGACCAGGACTAAACCAGGACTAGACCAGGACTAGACCAGGACTAAGCCAAGACTAAACCAGGACTAGACCAGGACTAGACCAGGACTAGACCAGGACTAAACCAGGACTAGACCAGGACTAGACCAGGACTACACCAGGACTAGACCAGGACTACACCAGGACTAGACCAGGTCTAGACCAGGACTAGACCAGGACTACACCAGGACTAGACCAGGACTAGACCAGGACTAGACCAGGACTAAACCAGGACTAGACCAGGACTACACCAGGACTAGACCAGGACTAGACCAGGACTAGACCAGGACTAGACCAGGACTAAACCAGGACTAGACCAGGACTAGACCAGGACTAGACCAGGACAGGACTAGACGCAGGACTAGACCGCAGGGGGGAAAAAAAAAAAAAACTAAACCCCAAGGGGACTAGGAAAAACCCATAAAGGGAAAAAAAACCTAGACAGGACTAAACGACGACCAGGACTAACTCAGGACTACACCAGGACTAACGACACGGACTAGACAGGTCACCAGGAACTAACAACTAAGGATAGACAGGACAGACCAGGACACGCTAGAACCCAGGACTACACCAGGACTAAGACACCAGGAACTAGAACCAGGACTAACGACCTAGGACTAACTGACTACAGGACTAGACAGCAGGACGATAAACCAGGACTTAGACATGGACTAGCAGGACTTAGGAAACAGGACTAGACCAGATGACTCGGACTACCCAGGACTTATGACCAGGACTAAACAGAGGACTAACAGACCAGGATAACACTAGACGATACCAGGACTAGAACCAGGACAACGACTAAACCCAGGATAACGGACTAAAAGGACTCCAAGGTACTAGACCAGGATAACCCAGGATACCGGAGCCGAAGGGATAAGCAGTGTTTTAGATCTTTGGCCCTGAAAGTGACATTTCACTGCAGATTTTGCCGACTTAATACCGTTTCCGTGGTTACTTTGGTGGTTATTATTGACTCAATTTTTGACACAAATCTGCCTTTTTCCTCTACATTTAATGCATTTACTTGTTTCTACACAATGAGGCACGCAGGAGAGAACTGCAACTCAGAAAAATATCAAATAAAGAAAGCAAAGAGAAAATGAAATCATTAATACTCCGATAAACACCAAGACAACACAAGTCAAAGTGATGAAAGCCACAAAAAGAACACCGTTTACTCTTATTATATTACTATTTGTTTTAGATTGATTTTTAATATATAATTTTGTCAAAATTGTCAAAAATACGATCTCATCATGCAGAAGTTCCACACTCTGCTGCTATTTGGTCATAAGTTCAGAGCCGTTATAATGTTATAT
The DNA here is from genome assembly GCA_015082035.1 of Chaenogobius annularis. NCBI lineage: Eukaryota > Metazoa > Chordata > Actinopteri > Gobiiformes > Gobiidae > Chaenogobius > Chaenogobius annularis. The sequence continues at coordinate 13,292 of BJKM01000784.1, forward strand.
CTATTCTATACCCCATATTAACGTGATGACGCCCACACCGTTGCTCCTCCCACGATGGCGTGAAGCGTTTCGCCGACACTCGCGGCGGACTCCTGAACATTCTAGCTGGGTCACGATCGTCATGATCTGTCTCAGTGGGCCAAGATGAATGCGTGCCATGCATCTGTGTCCAGTGGATCGTCCATGATCTGGTCCAGTGGGCAGATGATCGTCCATGATCTGGTCCAGTGGGCAGATGATCGTCCATGATCTGGTCCAGTGGGCAGATGATCGTCCATGATCTGGTCCATGATGTCATATGTGATTCAGAACCAGTTTGGATGAGTCTCACATAAGCCCAGTCCAGTCTTGACCTGCTTTGTCTTGGTCTGCTCCTGGTCTGGTTTTGTCCTGGACTAGTCCAGGTTTAGTTCCAGGTTTAGTTCCAGGTTTAGTTCCAGGTTTAGTTCCAGGTCTAGTTCCAGGTCTAGTTCCAGGTTTAGTTCCAGGTTTAGTTCCAGGTTTAGTTCCAGGTTTAGTTCTTGGTTTAGTTCCAGGTTTAGTTCCAGGTTTGGTTCCAGGTTTGGTTCCAGGTCTAGTTCCAGGTTTAGTTCCAGGTTTAGTTCCAGGTTTAGTTCCAGGTCTAGTTCCAGGTCTAGTTCCAGGTTTAGTTCCAGGTTTAGTTCCAGGTTTGGTTCCAGGTTTGGTTCCAGGGTTAGTTCCAGGTTTAGTTCCAGGTCTAGTTCCAGGTTTAGTTCCAGGTTTAGTTCCAGGTTTAGTTCCAGGTTTAGTTCCAGGTCTAGTTCCAGGTTTAGTTCCTGGTTTAGTTCCAGGTTTAGTTCCAGGTCTAGTTCCTGGTCTAGTTCCAGGTTTAGTTCCTGCTTCTGTCAGATAAAGCAGTGCATGTTGACTGAGGCCGGTGTACAGGATGTTGCGGTGTCATTTGAATCCTGGCTCTTTTCCCGGCGCCGGCGCCTGAAGCCGGGTGTGATTCCCACGGTGGAAACGTGTCAGGTTTTAATGGGCTCGTCGATAACACAGCCGGGGCCCCAGAGGAAGCACCTGATTGACACTGTTACTGCGACGCACTCCTCCAAACAGCAGGGGGCCTCGCATTAACACTGCTGTCTTATCACATTTCACAGGAAGCGACACTTGTCACGTTTGCCTCAGAATGTCTGTGTCCGTATGATTGTGCACACGCTAAGGACACGTTAGGCCATAAAGGGCTCTGTTCAAAAACATACCTGAAGTTCTATTCCCTCATTCATTCATTCATTCATTTTCTACTGCTTGTTCCCGTTAGGGGTCGCAGGTGACCTATCCCAGTGCCTTTGGGCCTTAGGCGGGGTACACCCTGGACAGTGGCTAGCTCGTCGCAGGGCTAACGCAGAGACATAGACACATAAACAACCATTCACTCTCACACTCATTCACTAGGGCCAATTTACAGTTGCATGTGTTCGGACGGTGGGAGGAACCCGGAGAACCCGGAGAACCCGGAGAGAACCAACGGTAACACGGGGAGGACATGCAGACTCCACCCAGAGAGATCATGTGATGTAATGTTTGCCAGGAATCAAACCCATGATTTCCTTCTTGGGAGGCGAGAGCTCTAACCACTCTGCCACCGTGCCACCCAAATCCGTTCTATTTCGTGCTTGTTTCATTCATCCTTGCTTCACGAGCTTTAGAGTTGCTCTTTCTCTGAGCTCAGTTTTCGTCATCTGATTTTAGTTTCATAAATCATCGTTGTCCTGTTGTCCGAGTTCACGTTCATTATTTACGTCATGGCTAACAATTAGCATTCGCGTCACCCTGTCGCTCACCCGCCTGATCGGGCCGTCCCCCTCGCTCACTGCCGATTCGCGTCTCCTCGCTTCCCCGCCTGATTGCTGTCCCTCGTCACTGCCTGATTCGCGTCCCCCTCGCTCCTCCCGCCTGATTCGCGTCCCCCTCGCTCCCGGCTGATTCGGTCCCCTCGCTCCCGGCCTGATTCGCGTCCCTCGTCACTGCCTGATTCGCGTCCCCCTTCGCTTCCCCCGCATGATTCGCGTCCCCCTCGCTCCCTGCCCTGATTCGCGTCCACCTCGCTCCTGTGCCTGATTCTCGCGTCCCCTCGCTCACTTCCTGATTCGCGTCCCCCTCGCTCGCTGCTAGTTCGCGTCCCCTCGCTCACTTGCCTGAATTTGCGATCGCCCCTCGCTCACTTGCCTGATTTCGCGTTCTGCCCGCTCCCTAGCCTGATTCGCGTCCCCTTCGCTCAGCTGCCTATTCGCAGTCCCCCTCGCTCGCTGCTGATTCGGTTACCCTCGCTCACTAGCCTGATAGGTTCCCCCCTCGCTCACTCGTGTTCGGCCCCTGCTCCCTGCCTGATCCTCCCCTCGCTCGCTGACTGGATTCGCGTCCCCCTCGCTCACCGCCTGATTCGCATGACGTCCCCTGACCTGCGCTTCGCTGCCTGGATTCGCGTCCCCTCGCTCACCGCCTGCTTCGCGTCCCCCTCGTCCCTGGCATGATTCGCGAATTCCCCTCGCATCGCTGCCTGCATTTTGCGGATTTGCGTCCCCCTCGCTCACTGCCTGATTCGCGTCCCCCTCGCTCACTGCCTGATTCGCGTCCCCCTCGCTCACTCGCTGGTTAAAGTGCCTGTACACAGCTATTTATAATTCATGAGCCCACCAGCTTTTTGCTCTTTCGTTCCCTGACCATCAGCACTTTTGTAATGCGTCGACACGTCAGGCTCCACAGTGAGACGCAGCGGTCAAAGCTAATGCGGCTAATGCGGCTAACAGCGGCGTGGATAAATCTGAAGCTAAGGCTAACCCGGGTTACTCCAGTTCACGCAGCGGGACGACCTGCCAAGGAGGGCGCCGAGCTGAAATGCTGAGAGGTGCAACAAAGAAAACATGTTTCCAATGGCAACAGTGTGTGTTTAGTGACGCGGCGTGAAATGTTAATTATGGCGTTAAATGACATAAATGAGCCACAAAAGGGCAGAAATATCCCTTTGTTCACTTGTTCTGGAGATTACGCCAAACAAGTGCTTCTGATTGAGACTTTGTTAGACTGGACAGTCGAATGGGGAGAGAGGGGGTCCAGACATTCGGGTGTCGTGCGGTTGAAACGTGTGCTTCTCTTAATTATTACATTTTTATATTATTTATAAATGCTTTACACAACGTTCAGAGGCCGGAGCGGAGTTTGGCCACCGCAGTAAAGCTAACAAAAACTAGCATGCTAACAGCGTCGGCTAACGGTTTTGACCCAACATATCTACGAGCGCTAAACTTGATCACGTTAAACAATCGGATAAAAACACTCGAGTTTAACGCCCCGCGGAACGTTCCAGGCCGAGCCACATCGCGGCGCTGAGCACTTCTGGCGACATCTGCTGACATTTTGCTGTCATTACACGTGGAACAGCAGGTTTCACACCGTCACGCCGGCAGCGTACGCCGCGTATTCAGCCGAACTGTGACCGAAGCAAACGCCACGCACCGAGGACACACCCACAGTCTGCAGGGGGCGGAGCTCGGACTGAAGCGACAACTGCCACTTTGAGGAACGAACCAATAAAAGTGTCATGAAAAGTCTTTTACACTTTAGTTCTGTTGAAACAAATGCATCGTTACATAAACGATGGAATAAAAGGTTCATTTGACGTAGATCCGACGCGTTCGTCAGTGCATTTAAAGGACACATATTACATTATTCCCGCATCAAAAACATACTTGGCGTTGACCTTTGATTCGCTCATGCGTTTTCGCTCATCCCGTTGAAGTTGAGGCCGGCGCCGTGGACTTACTTGAAGGCGTATCGGAGCAGGAAGCTGATCTTGCCGCAGGTGTCGCCCGGTTTGCCCTCGGCCAGGTCCCCTTTGGGCCGGTACAGCTCGGGCTTGATCTGCCCGATGCTCGTCACCTGCTCCTTCTCCTCGCCGTGGAAGTCGGGGCTGGAGAGCTGGTGCGTCATCGGTTTGGGCCTGGGCACAAATAATGAGCAGCACAGAGAAACGTTCAGGGCCGAGCGGCGTGCAGCAGGGCGCGGACGCGTTCGGTGTTCGGTGATCACATGACGTGGGCGTGTCATTATCGCGAGACAAATATGTGTGTATGCGCCGTTCTCTGACTCGTACTGTGAATATACTATCGTTTTGACAGTTTAAAGGTACTTTTAAGGTACTTTTAAATCCACGTGGAGTGGAGTTCGCTGGTCTGAGCCGTCACTGCGTTTCCAGAGTGAAGCAGGTCAGACCAGAAGCACCTGCCGTCTCGGTCGACAAATCATGTCCTTCACGGTGAAACGCCTACGGCAGAGGCTGTCTTGGGCTCATGATTGTTCAGAGGGGCTTTTGGAAAAGATCCTGGGCCTGCGCAAAAGCAGCACCTTTCATGATTTTACCTCAAAACTCTTTATATTCACACTAAAACGTTCACACCGGAACGGGTCAGGGAAATGCGGACTTTTATTCTTGGGTTGGTACTGATAATTGCTGTGTGGAGGGTGGCCTAGTACAAGATTCTGACAGATTTGCGATATTTAAATCTGCACATATGGAGTGGGACATTCAGGCTCCATGGCTCTTTCACTTAGGCAGATGCAAGGAAGATCCGATTGACATGTTCATCGTGTTGTGCCTCAAACGGGAAGAGAAATGAACAAAGCAGCTGAAAACATTACATTTCCTGCTCCGACCGGACTAAACTCTTTGATACTCCGAGGTCGGTTTTGCGCAAGTTGCGTTTGTGGGTTTGCCGCAGGCGTATGCGAGCACTTCTTGTTATCGCTTACAATCCTCAACGACGCCACTAGTTTATTGAGACTCGGTTAGCATAAACGCTGGCTTTAATCTCTGCCGTTTATTCGGAAGCTTTTTGGAATAGACGGAGAGAAAACGACCGTGTGGATAGAGTGTTATCAGGATTCAGGCGTACTCTCACCCATTTTCACAGCATTAAACGGACTCATGGAGGCAGAGAGGAGCACCTTTCGACGGGTTAGGCAGACAATAACCTTTTTGTGTCTGTCACCTGCGAGGAACACGAAGCACGGCGCAGAATGACGTTCCGGGACAGGAAAGCTGCCGAGAGAACGGGACCAGGGATCTCATTGAGGTTGTCATAAATAATACCACGCCACAAATACTGCGATGTCACTGGGCTGTTTGAAGCTGACGCCGAGGAGTAGGTGTGCTAGTTTTATCGCAGCGTGAGTGAGCCGCCGACGGAGCCGTCTGTTTGAAGTGACGCTCTTGGAGGCGACCACAGAGGAGCCGCTGAGGAGCGTACTGTTTGAGTGACGCCGTCAAAGCACGAGGGCATGCTGGGAGGAGCTGCGGAGGAGCGTTTCTGTGTTTGAGTGTTTCGCCGAGAGGACAGTCCGCTGAGCAGAGCCAGTCTGTCTTTAGTGATCGCCCTGAAGAGAAGCGGACCCGCAGGTAGAGGAGAGCCGTCTCGCATGTTGGATCGTACGCCGCGAGGACCGCATGAGGACGAGCCGCCCGACGCAGAAGCCGTCTGTTTTGGTGACGCTGGGGAGGCGCAGAGAGAGCGGCTGAGACAAGGTGTTTAACCGGGGTCTGTTTGAGTGACGCGAGCGAGTCAAAAGGAGTCAACTTCGCTGTGAGAGTCTGGGCACTTCGAGCGGTTCCGATGATCGCTCTCTCGACCGTTGTTCAAAGGCCGTTAGACGGGGGTTGGATCCGAGAAGGAGCCGCTGGAGCGTTGAGCCGCTTTTCTCCTCCTCTCGTCGAAGTGACACAGCCGCAGCAGGAGCTCCGTCTGAAGTCCGTCCTTCTGACCTTGGGGAAGGTGGCGGAGCTCCTTTAAGAGCCGCCTGAGCTAGTTTGGGAAGCTGACGGCCAGGAGCGCGGGTGGCACTGCAGCAGCGGAGACAGCCCGAGGAGACCCGTCTGGTTGACAGACTGAGAATGAATTGCCGAGAGAGCCGCGAGAGGAGCGTTCGTTGCACAGAGAAACAGACAGGCTCTTCCGAACCGAGAGCCGCTGAGAGTCAGCCGACGTGAAAGAATTCGAGACATTGTCTCCCGCCGAGGAGCCGTCTGTTTCTAGACGTGACCTGCAGAGGTAGCGCGCGAGGAGCAGGTTCTTGGGAGGAGCGTGACGGATAGACCTGAGGAGACCCAGCGCGGAGGTTGGCCGCTTGTTGAGCTGCAAGAGACTGCCCGAGGAGCCGCCGCAGGAGCCGCTGAGAAAGAGACCCGTCTGTTTGAAGTGGACCGCGGGATCGCTGAGCTTTGAGCGGCATCTCTGTTTATTATGAGTGACGCAGAGGAGCACGTCGAGGGACTGACCGCGGGAGCGGAAACGATAACTAGTCTTCGAGCTAGAACAGCCGTAGGAGAGAGCGCTGGGGAGGCTTCCGCCAGAAGCGTTGTATGAGAGACGCCCAAGGAGCGCCGAGAAGCGTCTGTTTTGACACCGAGGAGGAGCCTGCAAAGTTACGGTAGACTAGCTTAGAAGGAGCACGGCAGGCACTGACGATGTGAGTCCGCTGTAAGCCGCTCCTGAGTGACTGGCGCGGATTGCCGAGGAGTGTCGCCCGCCGAGCCGACGCCGCTCACGGTGCTCTATGACGCTGACCGCTTCGTGCAGCGTAGCTTTCACCGGGCTGAAGGCAGTCCGCTGGATGTAGAAGAGAAAGGGTCTGTTATGAACGTGAGTAGCGTTGAGAGAGCGCACGCACGCAACGCAGAGGCGAGCCGCAGCCCACATTCACCGCTTCGAAGAGATTGGAGAAACCTTCAGCCGGAGTTCCCATTTGTTTTTGAGTCGACCGACCGCGAAGAGCACGGGCTCTCGAGGTGAGGGCCCTACCCGAACCATTTAAAACAGCCGCCTGCTCCTCGGCAGGTGTCAGGGGCAAGTTTGAGGGCCCGTCGGTGGCTGGCAGTATATAGGTTTTTTGTTTATTTGTTTTTAGCGAGTGGTGCGGGACTCCGGTCAGGTCCCTCTGCGGTGCACACTTACCAACAGGTCATGTGGGACGCAAAACTCTCCCTTCAGAGGCCACATCCAACTCTCGGCACTCAACTCTGAGCCCACTGGGCCTCGCAGGAACAGATAACCAAGAAAATTGAAACTTTATTAGACACTCAGTTGGCGCCAGAAAACCCCCGAAAAACATGATGTAAATGCAGGTATCTGGCACTAGCAATCAATGCCTTTAGGGCCAATTCACTAACCTCCATGATTTGCCTTCTTATTCATGAACTTGAGTCGCAGTCCGGTGCTGCCGGACAAAAGATTGCTGGGGGAAAAAAATCGAAAAAAGGGACAATCATCGCGAACCATGGGGAGAGATTAACAACCCATACACGCGGATAGCACATATCGACTTTCCAAAATGTACGACGAAAATAGTACTCTCTGTCCACACAAGTACGATGAAACTCACTTGGAATATTTTGCACGCCACTCCGGATTTTATTGTTCAAGTAAGTGCCACTCTACAAATCATAAAATCTGCGGAAATGTCCAACCGATGCTTCATTAGAGGCACCCACGATCAACACACTCCCTTCCCCTACCGTGCGTTTTGATCTAACTCCATTTACACTTTCAGCTTCTACAATACAAATCAATATGAAGAGCTAAATATTGAGGGTTGCTAAATAGGCAGAGAGGGGCCGAACTGTTTCACGCGAGGGCACATTTACCTGCAACACGTTTTGCTGTTGCTTGAACTACCTTTAGCCAACATGCGTTCATGACTTTACGTCTGAGCACAATCAAGACGTGAAGCTTAGGAAATTTTATTTGACAGGTAAGTGCTGGGTGAAAGAAGTGAGAGAGCAGGGAGAGACAGCTTTGCAGCAAATATTCAGAACTGGAGAATAAATTTGCCCAATGCCGTAGGGCCGGCCAGAGCTTTCTCGCATATGTGCTGATCTTGCAGTTGGCCACTCGTCTACCAGGCCTCAGAACCTAAGCTTCCTTTGAGATGCTACATGTCGATGTCTTGAATTATCAAAGCCCGAGAGTCTGCAGAGCCGTTCCATGTTTGAGTTGCACGCCGAAGGCAAGAACCAAGCCTGTCACAGGGAGGACAGACCAGTTTTCTGTTGTGTAGATGACGGTCCGATGGGAAACCCTGCGAGGAGCCCGCTGAAGAGAGAACACCAGTCATAGTTTGAATGTAGTCGGACATGAGGATGCACTCGCACAGTGATGCTGATCTGATGAACTGTTTGAGTAGGAATACGGCAGAGGAAGCCGCTGAGGAGCCGGTCAGTCTGTTTTGAGATGAGAATCGTCGAGAGAGCTGCCGAGGAGTCGCGGTAGACTGAGCGTCTGTTTGAGTGGCGCGAGGGAGCCGCTTGAGGTAGCACGTTCTGTCTGAGTGACACACGCTTCCAGAAGGTTACGCAGTCGAGGAAGCTCCGTTTACTTTCAGAGATATTTGAGATGAATGCCGCGCGAGACCACCCGCTGATGTTAAGGAGTCACTCTTGCACGATGCAACCAATGGAAAAGTGTTTGAACTGACGCCAGGGAGAACCGCAGAGGAAGAACCGTCTGAGATTGGAGTCAATGTACTTGACGAAGCGAGCCGCTGAGGATGAGGAATTACTTTGCGAGGAGCCGTAATCGTTATTTTAGTGAAAACAGAAGAGAAAGGCCTGCGCTGAGCTGACAGAGCCGCCGCAGGAGTTTTACATTTTCACCGCGTTTTTGGTTTGAAAGTGAGCCGAGAGCGGGAGATCACGACCAATGACAAGAACTGATGAATGATCAATCGTACTAATTCTGATTGATTTCGTCAGTTTAGAGAGGTCATCCCGCTGAGGAGCCGCTGAGGAGCGTCTGTGTTGAGTGTTGCGCCGACGAGCAACGCTAGATGCGAGACCTTTTAGGTAAATTTACTATCTTATATACGCCAAGTTCCGAGTCCTGTTATGTTTGAGTGACTGTCACGTGAAATCTTTTCGTGTTACGAGATGGTCACGACGGTATGACTGAGTACATAGGTTCAGCAAGGACGACAGGCCGTAGGATGTGTGCTCGCATGAAAGACCGAGGGGCTGCTGAGGAGCCCATTATCAACATGTGAGTGGACGCATGAGAGTTGAATCAAGCACGCAGGGACTCTGCGTGTACGACGTAGGGAACCCGCTGAGAGAGCCCGCCTGAGGATAGGGTCCAGACGAGACCGCGACGGGAGCCGCTCTGTTTTTGACTGACGCCTGGAGGCAGTCGCTGAGGGAGGGATGGCTGAGCGAGCGTCTGTTTTTGATCTGGAACGTTCCCGCCTCGTTCGTATTAGGAGTTATTGTTTGCACAGGGCCATCTACCGCTGAGACGAGCCTCTGTTAACTGAGGCTGTGAAATGCTAATGGGAGCCGCTTGGCAGGGTTCACGAGCCGTCTGTTTGAAATAGCTAAGTGTCCCAGAGGAGCTCCGAATGAGAGCAGACGGTCCGTTACTGTTATCTCTGCGTGAACTGGACAAGGAGTGCTGGAGGGCCCTTCTGTTACTGTTATCTAGATTCGCACGGACCGTGAGGAGACGTGGTTGTAACCCTCGATGCCATATTGGAGCGCGCTGAGGAGCGTCTGTTTACTGACGCCGGAGGAGCCTGACTGGAGGAGCCGCTGAGGAGGACGGTGGCGGTGACACAGGGAGGCCCACTGTCACTTTCTCGAGGATGTTATTTGCTTTGTCGATTTGTTGTTTCACAGAATGAAATAAGGCTTCTCCGGGAGAACAAGCAGGTGGGCTATAGACATTGATAGATTCTTCAGATGACACGTGGCAAAGCGTCTGGACGTTCATCAAAGACAAACGACCGTTTATGTCATGGTTGTTCTTCAATGTCATCTTAGGCGCTCGGACCAGAGGAGGTTTGGAGTCGTTCACATCAGTGGGCCGGGCGCATGTTTTTGACACCTCCTCTTACACACAACAGTCACACACCTCCGTTCACACACTCATTTAACAACCTACGACACAATGACCTTCAACGAGCCGCTGACCTTCAAAGTGGTCGCCAAACGCTCTTTATTTCATCGTCGTGTTCAGGCCTGTTGCCTAATGACACAGACTCCAGAGTCCTCAGACTTGACAAACGCCCTGGTGGTGCAGTAGAGGGCGCTGTAGGTCACTGGCCAACGACTTTTCGGTTCTCTCTCTCCATCTCATGCTACATACTGTCCTGAAATAAATGCTAATTTAAAAACTAAAGAAGCATGGAACGCTGCTTCAGACCGGTCCTTCTGAATCAGAGAGTTGTTTCGAGGAGCTGTGATGGCCACATATGTGTGATGACCACATGTGATGACACCACGGTGTGATGAAGCACACGTGTGATGACACATGTGATGACACCACGTGTGATTGACCAACCCCGTGTGATCACCACCACGCGTGGTGACCACCAGTGTGATGACCACCACGTGGTGATGAACACCACTGTGTGAATGAACACCCGTGTGATGACCACGTGTGATACCACGTATGATGACGCACCCGTGTGATTCACACATGTGATGACCACCGTGTTGATCACACATGTGTGAACACCCGTGTGATGAACCCGGGTGATACATGTGATGACCACCCCGTGTGATGACCACACACGTATGATGACCACACTACGTGTGATGACCACCACATGTGATGACCACCCTGCGTGATGACCACCACGTGTGATGACCAGCATGACCACCACATGTGATGACCACCCCGTGTGATGACCACCCCGTGTGATGACCACCCCGTGTGATGACCACCCTGCGTGATGACCACCACGTGTGATGACCACCACGTGTGATGACCAGCATGACCACCACATGTGATGACCCGATTAGAGAAGTTCCACTGCGCACCTGAAGGTGGCGTGAAAAGCCGTTCTGTTTGGTCTTAAAACCGACTTGAAGTAAAAAGAGAAGAGACTGGACTTCAGCTGGACGTACCGCGCCGCGACCTGCTCCTTGGAGTGGGCGTTGGGCAGCTCCTTCTGAGGGTGAGCTCCGCCTCCCTCTGAGTTGGGGACGTCCGGCGAGGTCTGACTCAGCTTCAGCGTCCCTAAAAACACAAACAGAACGTCACATGACTTTGATGCCAGAGCGCCCCCTTCAGCTCGCTTTTTAAAAATACATAGTCAGAGAACAGGCGCAAAGTGTAATCACACACGTGAAAAGAGCCAGGGTTTCTCAGGAGAGTCGTCTTCAGGTTTTCCACCCGGAGACAGCAGGGGGCGACGACGGGCACTTCAAACGCCCCGAAAACAACATGTGACTTAGTTCTGCTTTAATTGTCTCCATGGCGTTCCTCGTGAGTAATCCTGCAGGATGTTCATTTGCTTCAGCTCAAAATGCTCTGTTCCACCTGCTGATGTCATGAGTTGGTTCATGGAGACAAGGTTACAGGTCAGATCTGTGGACGATGTTCTACAAGAGTCTCTAAATGAATCGATGCAGCATAAATGAGACTAATATGTCACAGTGTGGAACATTTGTGTCTACGTTTCCAAAGTGCGTATCAATGGCACTTATTCTGCAATAAACACACTTTGAATGACGATAAAACGGCATGAAATCATCTTTAAAACGTTCCAGACGTCTGTTCCGTTCTGTTCAGCAGATTCTCACTTTTGTTTTACACATCTTCACTTTTCCGGTGCGGAGGAGGAGGAGGAAGAGGACCTCGTACACGGAACACTTTTAACTACGAGACCTGTCCTGATGAAGCCGCAAATATGAGTCGGAATAGTGCAGAGAGCTGGAGGACATGAAGCGTTGTGACGTCAGTATCTGTGGGGAACGTGCACTGATGTTCGGACCAAAGGTTTCAGGACCAAAGGTTTCAGGACCAAAGGTTTCAGGTCCAAAGGTTTCAGGACCAAAGGTTTCAGGACCAAAGGTTTCAGGACCAAAGGTTTCAGGACCAAACGTTTCAGGTCCAAACGTTTCAGGTCCAAACGTTTCAGGACCAAAGGTTTCAGGACCAAAGGTTTCAGGTCCAAACGTTTCAGGTCCAAAGGTTTCAGGACCAAACGTTTCAGGACCAAACGTTTCAGGACCAAACGTTTCAGGTCCAAACGTTTCAGGACCAAAAGTTTCAGGACCAAAGGTTTCAGGACCAAAGGTTTCAGGACCAAACGTTTCAGGACCAAAGGTTTCAGGTCCAAAGGTTTCAGGACCAAAGGTTTCAGGTCCAAAAGTTTCAGGACCAAAAGTTTCAGGACCAAACGTTTCAGGACCAAACGTTTCAGGACCAAAGGTTTCAGGTCCAAAGGTTTCAGGACCAAAGGTTTCAGGACCAAAGGTTTCAGGTCCAAACGTTTCAGGACCAAACGTTTCAGGACCAAAGGTTTCAGGACCAAAGGTTTCAGCCAAACGTTTCATGGACCAAAGGTTTCAGGTCCAAAGGTTTCAGGACCCCAAAGTTAGGAAAGGTTTCAGGACCAAACGTTTTCAGGACCAAAACGTTCAGGACCAAAGGTCAGGGACCCAAACGTTTCAGGTCCAAAGGTTTCAGGACCAAAGGTTATCAGGACCAACGTTTCAGGACCAAAGGTTTTCAGGACCAAAGTTTCAGGACCAAGGTTTCAGGACCAACAAGGTTTCAGGTCCAAACGTTTCAGGACCAAACGTTTCAGTCCAAACGTTTCAGGACCAAAGGTTTCAGGACCAACGTTTCAGGACCAAAGGTTTCAGGACCAAAACGTTTCAGGACCAAAGGTTTCAGGACAAACGTTTCAGGTCCAAAGGTTTCAGGACCAAAGGTTTCAGGACCAAGGTTTCAGTCCAAACGTTTTCAGGACCAAACGTTTTCAGGATCAAAACGTTTCAAGGCCAAAGGTTTCAGGACCAAACGTTTCAGGACCAAAGGTTTCAGGAAGCCAAACGTTTCAGGTCCAAAGGTTTCAGGACCAAAGGTTTCAGGACAAAGGTTTATGTTTTTCTGCTGCACCACATTCCAAAACCTGACCTCGGATCAGACGTTCGATTGCAAATGCGCGTCGAGTCGAGGGGAACGACGGAGCGGTTTTCTACACGAACGGCCTGAATATGATAAATATTAAGCTGCTTTGGAAGTGTTGAAGTGTTTGACTAATTGTGCAACATAATCACAGACAAATGTGTTTGGATAAATCTGCCGCGGCACAAACGTGTCAAGCACGCTCTGAAATAAAAGCATCAGTGTTTTCTCCCAGCCGCTCATATTTGGGAATATTTTGCTGCGTTTTGTGCCGTTTGTGCCGTTTGTGCCGTTTGTGGCGTTTGTGACGTTTGTGGCTGTTTTGGCCGTTTGTGTGCGTTTGTGACATATCGTTTGTGGCGTTTGGCGTTTGTGGCGTTTGTGACGTTTGTGACGTTTGTGCGCGTTTGTGCCGTTTGTGCCGTTTGTGCCGTTTGTGCCGTTTGTGGCGTTTTGTCCGTTTGTGGCGTTTGTGACGTTTGTGGCGTTTTGACGTTGTGACGTTTGTGCCGTTTGTGGCCGTTTGTGACCGTTTGTTGACTTGGGCGTTTGTTCCGTTTGTGCCGTTTGTGCCGTTTGTACGTTTGTGGCGTTTGTTCCGTTTGTGGCGTTTTGGCCGTTTGTGGCGTTTGTGACGTTTTGTGCCGTTTGTGACGTTGTGGCGTTTGTTCCGTTTGTGGCGTTTGGCCGTTGTGGCGTTTGTGACGTTTGTGGCGTTTGGCCGTTTGTGGCGTTTGTGACGTTTGTGGCGTTTTGGCCGTTTGTGGCGTTTGTGACGTTTGTGCCGTTTGTGCCGTTTGTGCCGTTTTGTGCCGTTTGTCGTTTGTGACGTTTGTGCGTTTGTTCCGTTTGTGGCGTTTGTGACGTTTGTGGCGTTTGTGACGTTTTGCCGTTTGTGACGTTGTGACGTTTGTGCCGTTTGTGCCGTTTGTGCCGTTTGTGACGTTTGTGGCGTTTGTGACGTTTGTGGCGTTTGTGCGTTTGTGGCGTTTGTGGCGTTTGTGACGTTTGTGACGTTTGGTGGCGTTTTGGCGTTTGCTGACGTTTGTGACGTTTGTGCCGTTTGTGCCGTTTGTGCCGTTTTGACGTTTGTGGCGGTTTGTGGCGTTTGCGCCCGTTTGCGCCGTTTGCGGCGTTTGTGGCGTTTGCGACGTTTGCGCCGTTTGTGCCGTTCGTGCCGTTTGTGACGTTTGTGCCGTTTCGTTGTGTGGCGTTTGTGGCGTTTGTGGCGTTTGCGGCGTTTGCCGGCGTTTGCGGCGTTTCGGCGTTGCGCGTTTGCGGCGTTTTGGCGTATGTGCGTTTGTGCCGTTTGTGGCGTTTTGGCCGTTTGTGGCGTTTGTGACGTTTGTGGCGTTTTGGCCGTTTGTGGCGTTTGTGACGTTTGTGGCGTTTTGGCGCGTTGTTGGCGTTGTGACGTGTGTGACGTTCTGGCGCCGGGTTTGTGCGTTTGTTGCCGTTTGTGCGTTTGTGGCGTTTGTTCCGTTTGTGGTCGTTTGTGACGTTTGTGGCGTTTGTGACGTTTAGTGACGTTTGTTGCCGTTTGTGCCGTTTTGTGCCGTTTGTGACGTTTGTGGCGTTTGTTCCGTTGTGCGTTTGTGCCGTTTGTGACGTTTGTGGCGTTTGTTCCGTTTGTGGCGTTTTGGCCGTTTGTGGCGTTTGTGACGTTTGTGCCGTTTGTGACGTTTGTGGCGTTGTTCCGTTTGTGGCGTTTGGCCGTTTGTGGCGTTTGTGACGTTTGTGGCGTTTTGGCCGTTTGTGGCGTTTGTGCGTTGTGGTTTGGCCGTTTGTGGCGTTTGTGACGTTTGAGCCGTTTTGTGCGTTTGTGCCGTTTGTTGCCGTTTGCGTTTGTGAGTTTGTGGCGTTTGTGGCGTTTGTGACGTTTGTGCGTTGTGAGTTTTTGCCGTTTGTGACGTTTGTGACGTTTGTGCGGTTGTGCCGTTTGTGCCGTTTGTGACGTTTGTGGCGTTGTGACGTTCTGTGGCGTTGTGGTGGCGTTTGTGAGTGTTGTGGCGTTTGTGACGTTTTTGTCGCACGTGCTATGTGGCGTTGTGGCGTTCTGTGACGTTTGTGACGTTTGTGCCGTTTTGTGCCGTTTGTGCCGTTTGTGACGTTTGTGGCGTTTGTGGCGTTTGCGCCGTTTGCGCCGTTTGCGGCGTTTGTGGCGTTTGCGACGTTTGCGCGTTTGTGCCGTTGTGACGTTTGTGCCGTTTCGTTTGTGGCGTTTGTGGCGTTTGTGGCGTTTGCGGCGTTTGCGGCGTTTGCGGCGTTTGCGGCGTTTGCGGCGTTTGCGGCGTTTGTGGCGTATGTGACGTTTGCGGCGTTGACACTAAACCAGGTCCGACACGTGTGCGCTTCATTCACAACAAACACACAAACATATTCACACACGTTTGGAAAAATGAGGCCTGACTCATGCTTGTGCATAAACAGATGTTATTAGTACAGAACGTTTTCTGAGTCTGATTCTGATTCTGATTCTGATTCTGATTTTGATTCTGATTCTGATTCTGAGTCTGATTTTGATTCTGATTCTGAGTCTGATTTTGAGTCTGATTCTGATTCTGAGTCTGCGTCTGATTCTGATTGAGATTTTGATTTTGATTCTGATTCTGATTTTGATTCTGAGTCTGATTCTGAGTGTGGTTCTGATTCTGATTTTGATTTTGATTCTGATTTTGATTCTGAGTCTGATTTTGATTCTGAGTGTGATTCTGATTCTGATTTTGATTCTGATTCTGATTTTGAGTCTGATTCTGAGTGTGATTTTGAGTCTGATTCTGATTTTGATTCTGATTTTGATTATGATTCTGATTCTGAGTCTGATTCTGAGTGTGGTTCTGATTCTGATTTTGATTCTGATTCTGAGTCTGATTTTGATTCTGATTTTGATTCTGATTCTGATTTTGATTTTGATTCTGATTCTGATTCTGAGTGTGATTCTGATTCTGATTCTGATTTTGATTCTGATTCTGATCTTGATTCTGATTCTGATTCTGAGTGTGATTCTGATTCTGATTCTGAGTGTGATTCTGATTCTGATTCTGATTCTGATTTTGATTCTGATTCTGATTCTGATTCTGAGGGTGATTCCGCCTGACAAGTTTCTCATGGAGGGTTTTCCTGGATGGCGAGGCACTGCAGGAGAATATGTTCATCGTACGAGGTTTTTCATATGAAAACGAGGGATGTTTTGTGTCTAAAATGGCATAAACGGCGTTCTCTCGGGACGATCTGAGCCGGGTTTACACGTCAGAACGATGACACACGAGTGAAAACCTCCGTACGATAGTACAAACTCGTGTCGCGGCTGATCTTTACGTCTCAGCGAGAGAACTGCTTCTGGAGAATGTGGATGAAATGGAACAATAAAACATATTTAGGTCCAGATCGTTCTACGTTCTCGTTTCCATGTGAACGCTCTCAAAACATCCGCTCAGAACGATGAGTCATGTTCTCATTTGTGACCTGAATGTTCTGCTGACCACCACAATGACCCCACTACGACACCGTTACCGCTTTGGCCCAGTCCTTTACGGGAGCTAAACTCGTCAGATTTCTGCCTTAATTGAGCGCGTTTGGCTGTAAGAAGCTTCGGGGAACGTTCCTTTCATTCTGCACCTCGTTTTCATTTGCGGCGCTGATGCCAAACTCAGCATGAGGAGGGAGACTTTAATGAAGGAGCTGAGCGTTTCCAGCAGGAGCCATTGATCTACAGTAAGATAAAAGAGAGGAGCAAACTAATGCCAGACTGGGCACGTCGTCTCATTATCCAACACAAAGAGGTTGTAGCCGTGACGACCCCTGAAGGCCGAAAGCGCGCGCCGTAATGGAAGACGTACGGGGCCATTTGTCTTCAGGTTCAGGCTCTTCATCTTCTCCAGAAGCAGAGTCAAACATGGGAATATCTTCTTTACGCAACAGGAAGTATCTAAATACATGAAGGAAGTACTCCACGTTCTACTCTGAGCTTTGAGGAACGACCCAAAGGAGCTCGGAGTAGAGCCGAGTTCACGTCCCGCCGGGAGGAGGCGTAGATCATCTGTTTTAGGAATATATTCATTTGGAAGTGTCTGACGAGCGTAAGAATGAATGATCGACACTCACCGGCGTTGTTGGGGTACGAGTCCATGTCCAGGTACGAGTGCTCCTGCGTCTCGGGGCCGCCCACCACCTCGCCCCGCTCCAGCCCCACCAGGTCATTGAAGTGCGGGTGCCCCTGCTGCCCGAGCGTGGGGTAGAGGGACGAGGACGAGTGGCCCTCTTTCCTCTGCAGCAGCGGCGGCAGGAGGGACGAGCCCGCCGTCGCCCCCAGGCTGGCCAGGCCCCCGCTGCCCGGCAACAGCCCAGCGGTGAGGCTCAGGCCGCCGCCCTCTTTGTCCCGCCACGGCAGCCAGCACAGCTTCCACGAGACGAAGAGCGAGACGGAGAGCAGGACGATGCCGCAGAAGGTGACGATGACGGACAGAAGGCTCACGGAGATCTCTGAGGAAGAGGAGGGAGACGTGTTAGTGCTCCGGCCACACGGGGGCTCCAAAACGCCAACTACACGTCCTTCTGTCTTTTATGGACAAAATACACAATCATGAGAAAACTAATCATCTGAGGTGTTTTTTTGTTGACTAGTGTGGAACAAACGTGTCACGTGGTTCTGGTTCTGCTGTCGAGGCGCTCACGCTTTTCACAAAAACACGTTGTGCGGGTCGTAACCGGGGGCGATCAGGGTCAAACGCCTGTAAACGCTGAGCCCAGTGGAAACTGAGCCGACCTGAGGCACTGCAGTATTCATGGGCCGATATTAACCGCACATGTTTTATGAATGCGCTCTCACTGGTGTAAAACGGTACTACAATCGCAGCGTGTTACCAGAGCGACACACACACACACACACACACACACACACACACACAAACGTTCCACTGGCGCCGGAGTTAGGCGTGAGAACCGGCAACCCAAACTACACGTACGAGCTGATTATGACCGCAGTAAAGGGGATGGAAACAAGCGGCTGGACGCGGTTGGACGCGGTTGGACGCGGCTGGACGCGGTTGGACGCGGCTGGACGCGGTTGGACGCGGCTGGACGCGGTTGGACGCGGTTGGACGCGGTTGGACGCGGTGGACGCGGCTGGAACGCGGTTGGACGCGGCTTGGACGCGGTCACTCTGGACGAGAGTGAGCCCTGTGGGAGGTCATGAAGAAGATTCGGGACGGGAAAACCCAAGGAGCAGTTCAATGTCGTCAGAATCCACCGAAGAGAGCGAGAAGACCTGAAACCGGGCGCTCATGGTTTCCGGAGACGTTAAAATGCAGGAACGAACTGAACGAAGGAAGCAGAAAAGGGATCTTTAATGCGCCGCAGCTCAACGGACACAACTGCAGCATTCCGACCGCAAACAAAGACGACAAGCGCTGGATTCAGTTGAAGACCAATTTTCACACGTACTCAGAAGTCTTTGTGAATGAAACATCCTGCGCAGGGAAGTCGTAAAAGCCAATTGTGATTATCCCCAAGGTAAACGACGGGATTATTAACAACGAGAAAAAAACAACAGCTTCATTTCTGTTCGTCCACGGCCCGAACGCTCGAGTGTGATGAAGTCGACTTAATGAGACGGAAACAGCAAAGGCACTTTTAGAAAAAAAAGGAAATGATATTGTTTGCTTCTAAAAGTCTCAAAAGATCTTTCACTTCTTCAGGTTATACGTGGAGCGAAAACAGTAACAGAACATTATTATAAATGACCCCGTTAGACTCCTGAATGTCGGCTAACTGGTGCATTAAGGTGGAATTCTGTTATGAATGGCAGGAATGGCTCCTCCCCATCGTTGTATCATATGAAATAACCAATAGCTTCATGCGGCTTTTGCACACGCCGTTGTGTTTGTGAGCGAGATGAAGCGGCGCTTTACCTCGGCTCCGGCGCTCATGAGCACGTCACACAAGTGTCACAAATCAACTGACATTCCCCTCCCCCGAGCGAGAGGAGGCCCACCCAAGCATGAGCTCACGGGACGAGGCTGCTGCAGCGAGAGGAGAACCACCCAAGCATGAGCTCACGGGACGAGGCTGCTGCAGCGAGAGGAGAACCACCCAGCATGAGCTCACGGGACGAGGCTGCTGCAGCGAGAGGAGAACCACCCAAGCATGAGCTCACGGGACGAGGCTGCTGCAGCGAGAGGAGAACCACCCAAGCATGAGCTCACGGGACGAGGCTGCTGCAGCGAGAGGATAACCACCCAAGCATGAGCCTACGGGACGAGGCTGCTGCAGCGAGAGGAGAAAACCACCTAAAGGCATGAGCTCACGGGACGAGGCTGCTGCAGCGAGAGGAGAACCACCCAAGCATGAGCTCACGGGACGAGGCTGCTGCAGCGAGAGGAGAACCACCCAAGCATGAGCTCACGGGACCATTTGTCCTGCATTCAAACGTTTTAGTCCCAATGTAGGTTCAATTCCAGGTTTAGTCCCAGTTTACTGATGTGGTTTATGTGAACACATGTAGACTTGGTTTAGATTTGGTCCAGGTTTAGTCCTGGTTTAGATTTGGTCAGGGTTTAGTCCTCATTTATGGTCCACACGCTCAGATTGTGGTCTGAAGTGGACTTGGTTTGTCATGTTCTGGTCCTGATCTAGTTTTAGTCCAGGTTCAGTCTTACTTTTAAATAGTGAACGCATCTTTAGTCCCAGTTTAGTCCTGGCCTGGACCTGGTTCTTCTGGGTTTGGAACAGTTTCATCACCAGAGAGAAGAAGTCAAATACATAAGAACGTGATAAATGTGTGTGAAGTCATTAAGCATTTCTACTGCGACTGTTCTAATCCCAAATACTTGCAGGATTATAAAGAGACAGATTATACGTGAGGGTTGAGCTTTGGATCTGAGAGAGACGACAGTGAGTCACCGCGATTAAAACCACATCCAGAAGAACGTAACCACAGCCATCTTAAAGCACGAAATTAAGGACAGCGACATCTTAATAAACTGAGAGAAGAGCCAGAGTTTCTGTGGAGATTAGAGTTCACTCCAAGTACCACTTTAACCAGGACTCAACCAGCTCTAAAAGTGGACTGGATCAAGCCTAAACCTAGACTAAATTGAGTCTTAACGATGTGTAATGTCGAAAAAGATTCTGTTGTTTCATCTGGACTCTGTTTTAGACAAAGATGATGTTTCGACTCTCATCCAAGAGTCATTCTCAATCTGTGAAACGAGTCTGAGAACTCAGGTTTATATCCTCCTCTGTGTAAGCCCCGCCCACAGGGCGGGACCTCCTCACAAAGGGAGATTTTGGTTTCACTTGAGACAAATCCCTTTCTTTTACTAACAGCCCTGAGATGGGTCATCTACATCCTATTGGATAAAGGAAGCTAAATCGAAACGTTTAGTTTTTCTAAAACAGAGTCCGGATGAAACAACTGAAGCTTTTTCTACAATGGAACCCTCCTGGACGAATGAGGGATTACACCGATTTAACAATGTGTAAACTAACAGGTCAGACCAGGACTGATAAAGTTCTGCAGTCCTGAACTTTACCGGATTATGGCATGTTCTGATGAGCAAAGGTCAAAGGTAAACTCCATAGATGTTATGAGGTCCATAGATGTTATGAGGTCCATAGGTGTTATGAGGTCCATAGGTGTTATGAGGTCCATAGATGTTATGAGGTCCATAGGTGTTATGAGGTCCATAGATGTTATGAGGTCCATAGGTGTTATGAGGTCCATAGATGTTATGAGGTCCATAGGTGTTATGAGGTCCATAGACCATAGTTATGAGGTCCATAGACCATAGTTATGAGGTCCATAGACGTTATGAGGTCAATAGATGTTATGAGGTCCATAGGCGTTATGAGGTCCATAGGTGTTATGAGGTCCAGCTGTATGAAGGTCCATGTATGAGGTTATCCCATGAGGCATTTCTGGTTTGGTTTGGTATAAACTACTGCAGTTCTAGTTTAACTTCAACAAAAACGAAATGAATCCTTTCAAATCATGTTTTTATCAAAATGTTGTTAAAAACAGTATTGATCTTTATTGATTATAGAAATTGGTCCTCTGCTGTGGCTCCGCCTCTTCATCGTCACAATGTTTTTATACATTTTTTTGAAAATGGTTATGTGACATTTTAGTACTTTATGTGTAGATTTGACTCTGGTTACAAATGTTTAATCCTGGTTTGGAACTGGTTTAGCCCTGGTTCTGACCTGGTTTAGACCTGGTTTATACCTGGTTTGGTCCTGGTTTAGTCCTGGTTCTGACCTGGTTTAGCCCTAGTTCTTACCTTGTTTAATCCTGGTTTAGCCCTGGTTTAGCCCTGGTTCTGACCTGGTTTAGCCCTAGTTCTTACCTTGTTTAATCCTGGTTTAGTCCTGGTTTAGCCCTGGTTTTGACCTGGGTTAGACCTGACGTTGACCTGGTTTAGACCTGGTTCTAATCTGGTTTAGTCCTGGTTTAGCCCTGGTTTAGACCTGGCTTAGTCCTGGTTTAGCCCTGGTTTAGCCCTGGTTTAGCCCTGGTTTAGCCCTGGTTCTGACCTGGTTTAGCCCTAGTTCTGACCTGGTTTGGACCTGGTTCAGTCCTGGTTTAGACCTAGTTCTGATCTGGTTTAGTCCTGGCTTAGTCCTGGTTTAGCCCTGGTTTAGCCCTGGTTCAGACCTGGTTCAGACCTGGTTTAGACCTAGTTCTTACCTTGTTTAATCCTGGTTTAGCCCTGGTTTAGCCCTGGTTTTGACCTGATTTAGACCTAATGTTGACCTGGTTTAGACCTGGTTCTGAGCTGGTTTAGACCTGGTTCTGAGCTGGTTTAGTCCTGGTTCTGAGCAGGTTTAGTCCTGGTTTAGCCCTGGTTTAGCCCTGGTTTAGCCCTGGTTTAGTCCTGGTTTAGCCCTGGTTTAGCCCTGGTTTAGCCCTGGTTTAGTCCTGGTTTAGCGGTTTAGCACCTATAATTGTTGACCTTGGTTTAAGTCCTGGTCTAGCGGTTTAGACCTAATGGTGACCTGGTTTAGACCTGGTTCTGAGCGGTTAGTCCTGCGTTCGAGACCTGGTTTAGACCTAACTGTTGACCTGGGTTTAGACCCTGGTTCTGAGCAGGTTTAGACCTAATGTTGACCTGGTTTAGACCTGGTTCTGAGCAGGTTTAGACCTAATGTTTGTTGACCTGGTTTAGACCTGGTTCTGAGCAGGTTTAGACCTAATGTTGACCTGGTTTAGACCTGGTTCTGAGCAGGTTTAGACCTAATGTTGACCTGGTTTAGACCTGGTTCTGAGCTGGTTTAGTCCTGGTTTAGCCCTGGTTTAGCCCTGGTTTAGTCCTGGTTTAGCCCTGGTTCTGACCTAGTTTAGACCTGATGTTGACCTGGTTTAGACCTGGTTCTGACCTGGTTTAGTCCTGGTTCTGAGCAGGTTTAGTCCTGGTCTCGTCACAATGAGCTGCTGAACTTGAATATTCATGCTTCAGGTTCATTACTTTGTGCATCCACCCACAGCGCCACCTGCAGAGCCTTCATGTTCTCGTCGTGTAGCTCTTCAACAGGAACAAGAGGTGAACCAATTACCCGAGCTCCAGTCGGCCCCTGAACCCCCGTCTGTTCAAACGAGACCACACCTGACCGCTCCACTGTCCAGCCCTAATGAACGTGTTACAGTTTGACTAACGAGCTCGTTTCACGCGCCGCAGAAACGCAATGTTTGATTCAACAACTGAACTCCAACCAGAGCCCAAAATATGAACGTGTGAATGTCTCAAAGAGGAGACGGTTTGAGTGGAGCAGTGAAAACCACACGAGCGCCTTTGTCAGTGAACAGAGTTCACACGCTAAGAACTTACCTTGGCCTTAAAGTCTAACATAAAACTATGACTAATATAAATATATCAAATGAGGCGTTTCTTAAAGTGTAGAATTTACAAATAAAACTGGACTTGAACACATCCACTGTTGGTCAGAACAGGTTTTACTGGTTTGAAACAGAGTTAGTGGGAGGAGTTAAGTGTTTATGAGTCCAAAGGCCAAAGGGGAGTGGCCTCCTGCCTGAGGGGAGTGGCCTCCTGCCTGCGGGGAGTGGTTCAAATAGACCATGTCCAGTGGTGATCGGACCTGCTCGTCCCAGAGGGTCCACACGGTGATGGAGGGGGTCCACACGGTGATGGAGGAGGTCCACACGGTGATGGAGGGGGTCCACACGGTGATGGAGGAGGTCCACACGGTGATGGAGGGGGTCCACACGGTGATGGAGGGGGTCCACACGGTGATGGAGGAGGGTGAGGCCATAGCTCAAATTCAGAGTTTTCATTGTGATGAAATCGATCATCATTTCCACAGCAATTAAGAGTTCAGACTCAGAGTCCAAAGTTTCAAATGTTGAAGTTTGAAACCCCATAAAAAGTGCAGCTCAGTTTGTTCTCTTAAAATGCTTTGGCACATGAAATAATCTTCAAATATGATCGTCATTAAAAAATAATGTTTCCTATCCAAAGTAGAGATCTTCATGTTGTTTATCTTGATGACCTCTCTGCTGCTCGACTGACTCCACAACCCCACACAGACCCCACAGACTCCACACAGACCCCACAGACCCCAAACATGACCCCACACAGACCCCACAGACCCCACAGCACCCCACACAGACCCCACACAGACCCCACACAGACCCCACACAGACCCCACACAGACTCCACACAGACCCCACACCAGACCCCACAGACTCCACACAGACCCCACAGACCCCACACAGACCCCACACAGACCCCACACAGACCCCACACGACCCACACAGACCCCACACAGACCCCACAGAACTTCACCAAGACCCCACAAGACCACCCACAACGACCCACACAGACCCACACAAGACCCCAACAACCCCACACAGACCCCACACAGGACCCCACACAGGACCCCCAGACTCCACACAGACCCCCACAGACCCCAACAGAACCCACCACACAGACCCCAACACAGACCCCACAGACCCCACAGACCCCACACAGAACCCCACACCAGACCCCACAGACCCACACAGGACCCCACAGACAGTTCTTCTTTGATGAACTTGCTCTTCGCGGCGTGTGTTCAGTTCTTCTCTCTGACACAAACATAAACCTGCCTTCTGATCCATATTCAGGCCGAGTTTCTATTTTTTATTTCCAAGCCTGCTTCTCTCCTCTCCTTCCTCTACCCCCCTCTCTCCTCTCTCCTCTCTCTCCTCTCCATTCTCCCCTTCCTCCTTCTCCTCTCTCCTCTCCCCCCTCTCTCCCTCCTCTCTCCTGCTCCCCCTCCCTCCCTCCTTCCCTTCCTCCTCTACCCCCCCTCGACTCCTCCCTCTCTCTCTTCTTTCCCCTTCCCTCCTTCCTCTCTCCTCTCCCCTTCCCTCCCCCCTCCCTCCGTCCCCCTGCTTCACTGTGTTGACGGTGAATTATTTATAAGTCTGTGTATGTCATTAATCAGCACTTCGTTCAAAAGATATGATTTGGGTCGGGGGTGGGGGGGATATGGGGGGGTGGGGGGGCAGGGGGGAGGGGCGCCGAGCGGAACACAGATCCATCACCACCAGGAAGTGTCAGGGAAAAGCAACGAGAAACGAGCCCAGACCACCAAAGAGAGAGAGAGAAGAAGAAGAAGAAGAGCGCAGGCCGTTTTGGCAGATTGGATTGAAGAGTGGAGACAGACGCGGGAGAAAGAGGTCAGAAGGAAGAAAGCAAACGACAGACAGGACACGAGACGAAGAGAAGGGAAGATTGTGATCCAAAGAACCATCAGAAGAACCATCAGAAGGACCATCAGAAGGACTATCAGCCAGAACCATCAGAAGACCATCAGCCAGAACCATCAGACAGACCATCAGCCAGAACCATCGAAGGACTTCAGCCAGGACCATACAGCCAGGACCAATCAGCCAGAACCATCAGAAGGACCATCAGCCAGAACCATCAGAAGGACCATCAGCCAGAACCATCAGAAGGACTATCAGCCAGGACCGATCAGCAGACCATCAGCCAGGACCATCAGCCAGGACCGTCAGGCAGAACCATCCGAGGGACCATCAGCCAGAACCATCAGAGGACCATCAGCCAGCAACCATCAGAAGACTATCACGCCGAGGAGCACCATCAGCAGAACACTCAAGCCAGACCATCAGCTCAGGACGCTCAGCAGAACCTCACAAAGCGACACCCATCCAGCGGCAGAACACACCCATGGAAGGACTATCAGCCAGGACCATCAGATAGAACCATTAGAGGAACCATCGGGCAGAACACATCAGCGTAAACCATCAGCCATAGACCATCAGCTAGAACCATCAGAGCAGACCATCAGTCCAGGACCATCAGCCAAGAAACCATCAAAAGGACCATTCAGCCAGATACCATCAGGAAGACAATCAGCAGAACCCACTCAGCCAGACGCATCAGTAGGACCATCAGAAGGACCATCCAGCAGAAACACATCCTGACGACGACCTTCCAACGACTGTACTACACTCTCTTGACGCAGTGAAGTCGGTCAGTAGGATTTACGAATAGTCCGGTTCGTCAGTCCATATGATCGCTCGATGGTCTCAGTTTTTTCAATGTCGCACAAATGATTTTATGAAGATTTTAAGCTTTTTATGAATCAGGACCTTTTGGCGTGGACAGTTTCATTCTGCTGCTGGATGTTCATGCTACCTGAACTTTCACCCAATGAAGGACTTTCAGACATATTGTCTCCAAACTGCGTCAGTACCTGGACAGCTGAGCGTCCCACACGCAGGATTTATGGAGAACGAGGCTGAGGCCGAGAGGAGAAGACACCGAGATTTATGAGTGAAAGCAGGACGTGAGTTGTGTATGAGAGCAGAGGAGCAGACGAGAAGATCAGACGGAGGAAGCATACTCAGACCCCACAGACCCCACAGTCCCCCACAGATAACCCCTCCACCTCCTCTCTGCTCGCCCCATCTCCCCCCCACCCTCTCCTGCTCTTCCTGTCAGCGCCCCTTCTTCCATCCCCCTCTCCCCTCCTCCCCCTCCCCCCTTCCTCCCCTCTCTCCACCACCTCCCCCCCTCTCTCCCTCTCCACCTCCCCTTCCCCCCCTCCCCCCCCGTCTCTCCCCTCTCTTCCCCGCCTCTCTCCCCCCCTCTCCCCCTTCATGTTTACGTGGCGTTACATAAGAGTCTATTTTCAGCTACATTTCAAGCCTGTTGAAATCTGAATATTTCAACCATAATATATGAGCTGCAGATTCCTGCGTGCTGATTGGACCGATGGGACTGACTGTTGTTTTGCATTTAAATCCACTCAAAACGACAAATCAAACCTCATGTGACGGTCATTCATTCATTTTAACTTCAGTGTGAAAACTCGTCCCATGCTCAGAGCCTCACTCACATGTTACATTGTTAAAGCTTTATGCTGCTTAATTAGCTCTGATTAGAGAAAGCGCCACTTTAAAGTGTTTTACCCGTTTGCCGTTTTCAAATGCCGCAGTGGGCTCTTTGGCTTCAGGAAAGTAAACGAAAGAGTAACTAGAAGTACATCTCCTCCGGGCGATATTGACAACAACAAAATCCCGATAAACTTTATTCAAACAATTTTACGTTCAGACAGAATCGAGTTCAAACATGGATGAAACGAGTCACGTACTTGCCACGGTATTGCCCATGTATTGCCCACTGTATTGCCCACATATAGCCCAGTATTGCCCAAGTATTGCCCAAGTAATTGCCCACGTATTGCCCACGTATTGCCCAGTATTGCCCACGTATTGCCCAAGTATTGCCACGTATTGCCCAGTATTGCCATGTATTGCCCACGTATTGCCCAACGTATTTGCCCAAGTATTGCCCAAGTATTGCCCATCGTATTGCCCACGTATTGCCCACGTATTGCCCAGTATTGCCCACGGAGTTTGCCGTATGCCCACATATTGCCCAACGATATGCTCAGTATTGCCAATTATTGCCCAAGTATTGCCCATGTATTGCCCACGTATTGCCCACAGTATTGCCCACGTATTGCCCAAGTATTGCCCACGTTATTGCCACAATATTGCCATGTATTGCCCACGTATTGCCACGTATTGCCCAAGTATTGCCCATATTGCCCAAGTATTGCCCAGTATTGCCCAACGAATTGCCCACGTATTGCCCACATATTGCCCAGTATTGCCCACGTATTGCCATATTGACCAAGTATTGCCCATGTATTGCCCAGTTATTGCCCCACGTATTGCCCAAGTATTGCCATGTATTGCCCAGTATTGGCCCAGGTAATTTGCTCACGTATTGCCCACATATTGCCCAAGTATTTGCCCATGTATTGCCCATGTATTGCCACTTATATGCCCACATATGCCCAAGAATTGCCCACGTATTGCCCACGTATTGCCCATGTATTGCCACGTATTGCCCACGTATTGCCCAAGTATTGCCATGTATTGCCCACGTATGTGCCCACATATTGCCCACATATTGCCCAAGTATTGCCCAAGTATTGCCCAAGTATTGCCCACGTATTGCCACGTATTGCCACGTATTGCCCACGTATTGCCCACGTTATTCCCACGATTGCCCATATTGCCCAAGTATTGCTCACGTATTGCCCACGTATTGCCCAAGTATTGCCCATGTATTGCCCACGTATTGCCACATATTGCCCATGTATTGCCCACGTATTGCCCACGTATTGCCCACATATTGCCCAAGTATTGCCCACGAATTGCCCACGTATTGCCCAGTATTGCCCAAGTATTGCCCAAGTATTGCCCACGTATTTGCCAACATGTATTGCCCACGTATTGCCAGTATTGCCCAATATTGCCACATATTGCCCGCGCCTCCGAGCACGGGTCAGTGTGTGCGTGAGTGACCGCTGCTGACCGTGTCGATCTGGTTGCGCCCCCTCAGGAGGTAACTGAACTCCTGGCAGCGCTCGCTCTGGCTGTAGCCGCGCGGCGAGTTGAAGCACAGCTCCTCCACCAGAACCAGCGCCTTCTTACACAGTCTTCATCCCAGTCGCCCGACATCCTCCAATCAGCATCGCACTCTCACCGCAGCCGACCAATGACAGCGCAGCCTGGCCTCCTCGCCCTCCTCTGCGGTTGGACGGCGCTCAAGGAGGAAGTGGAGCCCGGGCCCTTCCACCTTTTATATGGGGGTTCAGAGGAAGGGGGCGGGCTGGGCCAGGAAGAGGGCGCGTTGTCTGG
Organism: Chaenogobius annularis; assembly: GCA_015082035.1. Lineage (NCBI taxonomy): Eukaryota > Metazoa > Chordata > Actinopteri > Gobiiformes > Gobiidae > Chaenogobius > Chaenogobius annularis. The sequence goes on from BJKM01000784.1 coordinate 41,399, forward strand.
ATCACAGAGACCAGAGGGATGGAACATGTGCGATGCGAGCGACGCCCTCCGATCACCTGGAGGAACGCAAGAGAAGTGTGAGAAATGGGATTTTATGACATTTAAGACGACCCGAACACAACACCCAGTTTATATTACTATAGTTATTTACTTAGTTTATATTTACTATAGTTATATTTATTAGTTATATTTACTATAGTTATGTTTACTATAGTTAAATTTACTATAGTTATATTTACTGTAGTTATATTTACTATATTATATTACAATAGTTATATTCACTATAGTATATACTATAGTATAGTTACTTTATATTATTATTACTATAGTTATGTTTACTATAGTTATATTTACTATAGTATATTACTATAGTTATATTTACTATATTATATTACTATAGTTATATTTACTGTAGTTATATTTACTATAGTTATGTTTACTATAGTTATTTTACTATAGTATATTACTATAGTTATGTTTACTATAGTATATTTAGTATACATTTATATCTATATTATTACTATAGTTAATTTACTGTTAGTATATATATTTGACTATAGTTATATTCACTATAGTTATATTTACTATATATGTTTTCTATATTCACTATAGTATATATATTTACTTGAGTATATTTACTTGTAGTTATATTTACTATAGTTATATTCACTATAGTTATATTTACTGTAGTTAATTTACTATAGTTTATTCACCTATAAGTTATATTTACTTATAGTTATATTTATATGTTATATTTATATAGTTATATTTATTACATTTATTACTTGTTATTACACGTCTGTTATTACACGTCTGTTATTACACGTCTGTTATTACACGTCTGTTATTACACGTCCTGTTATTCACCGCTCTGTTATATACATGCATTGACTCAAACTGTAAAACAAACTTATGAGACAACAATCCCATTTATAACTGTTTATTTGACAATCTATGACACACGTCCGTTTGGCGGGCCGTGACTGTATGGGTGCCCTGACGCACGGGGGGCCCTGACCGCACGGGGGGGCCCCTGACCGCACGGGGTGGCCGTGACCGTATGGGGGGCCGTGACCGTACGGGGTTTGGGGGCCGTGACCGTATGGGGGGCCTGACCGTACGGGGGCCGTGACCGTTTGTGGGGCTAGACTGTATGGGGGGCCGTGACCGTACGGGTTGGGGGCCGGTGACCGCTATTGGGGGGCGTTACCGTTTGGGGGGCCGTGACCGTTTGGGGGGCCGTGACCGTTTGGGGGGCCCTGACCGTACGGGGGGCCCTGACCGTGGAATATTCACTTGACTCAGTTTTGATCGTAAGAAAAGGCTTGACGTGCTGCCCGGTGGTGGAGTGGTTAAGGCACAGCACACATATGCCAGGCTCCAGGTGCAGCGTCGTGTGAATCCTGACATTTACTGCATGTCTTCCCTCTCTCTCATCTCCCATTTCACCCTCGTCTGTCCTGTCTAATAAAGAAAAGAAAAGAAAAGAGAAGAGACAAACTCTTTTCAACACAAAATGATAATAGTTTGTTTACTGTTTGTGGTACTTTACACATACTTTACACATTTTTACAAAGTTTCTGGTTTTGACACAATCATTGATTTTTATCTTTTGATAACGTCACATTTTTACATGAGAGTTTCCATTTGTGGCATGTCTGTTATATGTATGACGGATCCATAAGCGTCCAGTAGAGGGCGCTCACACGTCACACACACGCTGTGGTAAAACACACACACCTGAAACCATAAACAAACCACATTTATGCCGTTCTGATACAAAGTGAAAAATTGGTTTGAAGCCCAAAAATAAATCTCTCCAATTAAAAAACCTTCTGATATAAAAGAGACTCTGGCAGCGTTGGCGCGACGACGTAAAGTGCACAAATGAAGGTTTTGGCAGAACGGTCGTCCATTAAACAGAAACCCAGAAGCCAAAAGAGTGGGCGAGTCCTAATGCATCAGCGCTCTGTAAAACGCCTGGCATGTGCTGTGCTCAGTCACGGGCAGCTGGCATCCCTCAGGGCGCAGAACAGGGCTCATTTAGAGAGTGGCAGTAACCAGGAAGTCCAGCGCGTTTGGATCAGAGACGAAGAGACGGGAATTTATAACGATATTCAGACGATACTGAAGCGTCCGAAAGAACTGCATGTAAAAGTGTAGAACACGAAAGAACGGTCACTTTAGACCGTCCTTTTACAGCAGTTTAATTACAGACGACATACTCCGCATTCGAACGTTTTACACCTCCAAAACAACAACTGGGATAACATACAAAAGCATCTCGCACCTCCATTATTATGGTTTATTGTTTGCATTATCTCCATGACAACATCTCCATGACAACATCTCCTTGACAACATCTCCTTGACAACATCTCCATGACAACATCTCCAAAAAAGTGAATGGACAATAAAATGTATGACAGAAAAGAAATCATCAAGGATCATTTGTTTGGGAGATTGTGTGTAGTAGTGTGTAGTAATGTAGTAGTGTGTAGTAGTGTGTAGTAGTGTGTAGTAGTGTGTAGTAGTGTGTAGTAATGTGTAGTAGTGTGTAGTAATGTAGTAGTGTGTAGTAGTGTGTAGTAGTGTGTAGTAGTGTGTAGTAATGTGTAGTAGTGTGTAGTAATGTGTGTAGTGTGTAGTAGTGTGTAGTAATGTGTAGTAGTGTGTAGTAATGTGTAGTAATATGTAGTAGTGTGTAGTAGTGTGTAGTAATATGTAGTAGTGTGTAGTAGTGTGTGTAGTAATATGTAGTAGTGTGTAGTAGTGTGTAGTAATATGTAGTAGTGTGTAGTAGTGTGTAGTGTGTAGTAATATGTAGTAGTGTGTGTAGTGTTAGTATGTAGTAGTGTGTAGTAATGTGTAGTAGTGTGTAGTAGTAGTAGTGTAGTAATATGTAGTATGTGTAGTGTGTGTAGTAATATGTAGTAGTGTGTAGTAATATGTAGTAGTGTGTAGTAATATGTAGTAGTGTGTAGTAGTGTAGTAATGTAGTAGTGTGTAGTAGTGTGTAGTAGTAGTGTAGTAGTGTGTAGTAGTGTGTAGTAGTGTGTAGTAAGTATGTAGTAGTGTGTAGTAGTATATGTAGTAGTGTGTAGTAGTGTTAGTAGTGTAGTAGTAGTGTGTAGTAATGTGTAGTAGTGTGTGTAGTAGTAAGTGTAGTAGTGTGTAGTAGTGTAGTAATGTGTAGTAGTGTGTAGTAATGTGTAGTAGTAGTATGTGTATGTAGTAGTGTGTGTAGTAGTGTGTAGTAATAGTGTGTAGTAGTGTGTAGTAGTGTGTAGTGTGTAGTATATATGTAGTAGTGTGTAATATGTAAGTATGTAGTAGTGTGTAGTAGTAGTGTGTGTAGTAATGTAGTAGTGTGTAGTAGTAGTAGTAGTGTGTAGTAATGTGTAGTAGTAGTAGTGTAGTAGTAGTGTAGTAGTGTAGTAGTGTGTAGTAGTAGTGTAGTAGTAGTGTAGTAGTGTGTAGTAATGTGTAGTAGTGTGTGTGTAGTAGTGTAGTAGTGTGTAGTAGTAGTGTGTGTAGTAGTAGTAGTGTGTAGTAGTAGTGTGTGTAGTAGTAGTGTAGTAGTGTAGTGTGTAGTAGTAGTAGTGTGTAGTAGTGTGTAGTAGTGTGTAGTAGTGTGTAGTAGTGTGTAGTAGTAAGTAGTAGTGTAGTAGTGTGTGTAGTAGTGTGTAGTATGTGTAGTAGTGTAGTAAAGTATGTAGTAATATGTAGTAGTGTGTAGTAGTAGTGTGTAGTGTGTAGTAATGTGTAGTAATGTGTAGTAGTAGTGTGTAGTAGTGTGTAGTAATGTGTAGTAATGTGTGTGTAGTAGTGTGTAGTAATGTTAGTGTAGTAGTGTGTAGTAATGTGTAGTAGTGTGTAGTAGTGTGTAGTAGTGTGTAGTGTGTAGGAGTGTGTAGTAGTGTGTAGTAGTGTAGTAGTGTGTGTAGTGTGTAGGAGTGTGTAGGAGTGTGTAGTAGTGTGTAGTAGTGTGTAATAGTCATTTTAGTTAATAGTTTATGTTGTTTTATTATTATCCATTCTTTATATTATATTTTTTTTATTGATTGAGAAAACACTTAAAATAATGATAATAATATTTGCTTTCCACTTCCCTCCCCCGTCTGTGGGAGACCCTCCCCCCTCTGTGGGAACCCTTCCCTCCCCCGTCTGTGGAGACCCTTCCCTCCCCGTCGTGGGGACCCTTCCCCCCCCCGTCTGTGGGAGACCCTTCCCCTTCCCCCCCCGTCTGAGACCCTGTCTGGGAGACCCTCCTCCCCCTCCCCCCCGTCTGTGGGAGACCCTCCCCTCCCCAGCCTTCCCCAGACTGAAGTTTGACTTCATTAACTTCATTAATCGCGCGGGGGAGGGAAGTGGAGCAGTTCTGAACGCAGACGAGCTTTGAGGTCGATAAATGTTATTATCACTTCAAATGTGATGCATCAGCTGGTAAAATGAGGTCATCCAGGACAATAATAATGACACAATCACGCTCGGAAACGACCTCGGCAAACGAGAAAACAAAGCTCACAAATGAGAGGAACAGGACGGCTCCAGCGGGAGTTTTAAAGAACCGCCCAGAACCGTCCAGAACCGTCCCTAACGTAAGAACTGTACAGAACCGCCCAGAACCGCCCAGAGAGTTTTAGTGAACGTGGGCGACGTGGGTCAGTCTGGAGTTATAAATGCAGCGCTTCGTCTCCAACACTTTTCATCGGACTGAAGTGGATCGAGCATTTGCAGACGTTCATGGATCTGACTGGTGAAACTGGAAACAGGTAAAGACTCTGTTCTGTTTGTTCTGCTCTGAGAACAAACACTAACCTGCTGCAGCCCAGACCCCGGATACACATGAAGCCCCCCAGTCCCATGTGTACTTCACTTACACAGCAACAGAAAGTACAAATATAGTCACTTAGAATAAATATATATAAATATTCCCGACTATCACGCACTTTATAATGTAATGAACATGATACGCTATAATAAACAGGCCCATGAGACCGGCCCAGACCACCTCTGACCGGCACTGACCACCGACTGACCACCCTGACCACCCCTGACCACCCTTGACCACCCCTGACCACCTCGACCTGACCACCTGCCTGACCTGACCCCTGACCGGCCCTGACCACCCTGACCACCCCTGACCCTCGACCACCCCTGACCGGCCCTGACCACCTCTGACATGCCGTCTGACCGGCCCTGACCACCCCTGACCGGCCCTGACCACCCCTGACCGCCCTGACCACCCCTGACCACCCCTGACCACCCCTGACCACCCCCTGACGACCGACCCACCACCCTGACCACCCCCTCTGACCACGCCCTGACCACCACCCTGACCGACACCTGACCACCCCTGACCACCCCTGACCACCGGGACTGACCTGACCCCTCTGACCGGCCCTGACCACCCCTGACCGGCCCTGACCACCCCTGACCACCTCTGACCACCTCTGACCACCCTCGACCACCCCTGACCGGCCCTGACCACCCCTGACCACACCCCCTCGACCACCCCTGACCGGCCCTGACCACCTCTGACCTGCCCCTGACCACCCTCTGACCGGCCCCTGACCACCACACCCGAGACCAACCTGACCACCGACCGACCCCTGACCAGCCCTGACCACCTCTGACCTGCCCTCTGACCGGCCCTGACCACCCCTGACCGGCCCTGACCACTCTGCCAGACTCAAACACAACACTGTTTTCAAATCGTTCTTTTCCTTCTTCACATTTCACCACTGAAGAGTCGTTACTACGGTAACTACAGCCGCACGATCGTCCTTTTGTCTCATTCACAAACACGGCTCGTTACTCTGAATGCCTCTCTGGAGGACAGAAGCGGCGTTACACTTTTCACCAAGAAACACGAGGAAACGACAAGAACAAACAAGAAGATCGAATCCAACACAAGCCACGATCACATCCACAGGAGGATTCTACTTTCTATGGATACGGCTTTGCCTGGAATGTTCCACAGTGTGATAATAAACAAGTGTTTTATTACAGATGTTTTGAATGTTTCTCCATTGAGACTGAAGTTGCATTTTGTAAAACGAAAACATCTCCACGAGGAAAAGACGGCTTCTGACCCGAAAAAAATGTACAATCTTTTCTATTGCACCAGAAACGATCAAACCCCCGCAGAGGCCGTACAGTGGAGCGGCCCGTCACATCTCCAACACTGTGGAGAGAGAGCGACCCCTACAGTCAGTTTGGAAATGATGAAGATCTAAAGACAGAGGCGACTGTAAGCTCCATGTTCAACTGTTCTGTTCGGTCCCCTCGGACCACTGGTGCCCCGTCCCATGATCTCTGCACACGGCGCTGGGACCAAGCTTTGGAGGTGTGTTTTATTCTGTGGAGTGTGTCTATAGACACAGGCCGTATCCAAGGAAACGCTCACTCACCGACTTCAACAAGAGCAAACACAGACTTAAGTTTATATTTTGTGCCAACGACAGACGCGAAGGCATGAAGACTAAAGTGGTCCAACGGCCCAAACTTGTATAAATATCCAAGAATGCTAACGGTAGCTGCGGGCTAAATGCTGCTGCGGTGCTAGCGCCACCTGCTGTATTTTAACTAAGACAGTTGTGACTCGACTTAAATTATTTGTGCTTAAAATACAAATAAAACTCCAGGAAACGTGTTTGTGTTTGCTGACCATGCCCCCCTGTGTCTGGCCCAAGGCATTTGGTGGTCCTGGACCTGGATTCACGCCTGTTTCATCAAACCTGTTTCTCTGCTCCTTTTAACACGCCGCACGGTCAGAATCAGAATCAGAATCAGAATCAGAATCAGAAAGAGTTTATTGCCATTGTCAATGAACAAAATTCAAAAACATAGGAACTTGTCTCGGCCTTAAGGTGCAACATAAAACACTGAGTAATAATAAAACAACATATATTCAATCAAAAAAGGGCATGCATTAGGGAACAATTTAAAATTACTATACAATAAAAATAAAAATAGGCATTTCTATGTACACAAGTTTACAGTTATGTTTAAAGTTATAGTGCAGAAAGTGACAGTGCAGTGAGTGGTTGAATACTGCAGTTAAAGTGACAGGTGTTTTGAAGTGTTCATGAGTCCAACAGCAGAGGGAAAGAAACTATTCTTGTGGCGGGAGGTTCTGGTCCGGATGGACCGTAGCCTCCTGCCTGAGGGGAGTGGTTCAGACAGACCATGTCCAGGGTGAGAAGGGTCAGCTGTGATCCGACCTGCTCGTCCCAGAGCCCTGGAGACGTACAGGTCCTGCAGAGATGGAAGTCTGCAGCCCGATCACCTTCTCAGCAGAGCGCACAATGCGCTGTAGTCTCTGTTTGTCCCTGGCTGTGGCTCCAGCGTACCACACGGTGATGGAGGAGGTGAGGATGGACTCAATGATGGCCGTGTAGAACTGCACCATCATCTGCGCTGGCAGCTTGGCTTTCCTCAGCTGCCGCACAAAGTACATCCTCTGCTGGGCCTTCTTGATGAGGGAGCTGATGGAGGGCTCCCACTTGAGGTCCTGGGTGATGGTGGTGCCCAGGAAGCGGAAGGAGTCCACGGTGGTGATGGGGGAGTCTGTCATGATGAGGGGGGGCTGGGGGGCTGTGACTTTCCTGAAGTCCACGATCATCTCACTGTCTTCTGGGCGTTGAACTCCAGATTGTTACCGCTGCACCAGGACACCAGCCGGTCCACCTCCCTCCTGTAGACGGACTCATCCCCGTCCGAGATGAGCCCGATGAGGGTGGTGTCGTCCGCAAACTTGATGAGTTTTACGGAGTCGTGGCTGGAGGTGCAGCAGTTTGTGTACAGGGAGAAGAGCAGAGGAGAAAGTACACAGCCCTGTGGAGCTCCTGTGCTGATAGTCCGAGTGTCTGAGACATTCTTCCCCAGCCGCACGCACTGCCTCCGATCCGTCAGGAAGTCAGTGATCCACCTGCAGGTGGAGTCAGGCACGTTGAGCTGGGAGAGCTTGTCCTGGAGCAGAGCAGGGAGGATGGTGTTGAACGCAGAGCTGAAGTCCACAAACAGGATCCTGGCGTAGGTTCCCGGGAGTCCAGATGCTGCAGGATGAAGTGGAGTGCCAGGTTGATGGTATCGTCCACAGACCTGTTGGCTCTGTAGGCGAACTGCAGGGGGTCCAGCAGGGAGGAGGTGAAGGACTTGAGGTGGGGCAGGACCAGGCGCTCAAATGACTTCATGACTACAGACGTCAGCGCCACAGGCCTGTAGTCATTAAGTCCAGTGATCCGGGGTTTCTTGGGGACAGGGACAATAATGGCAGACTTGAAGCAGGCTGGGACATGGCATGACCCCAGGGAGGTGTTAAAAATGTCTGTGAAGACGGGGGTTAATCTCTGTGCGCAATGTCTTAATGTAGCGGCAGAGACGCCGTCTGGTCCAGCAGCTTTTCGGGGTTGGATTTTCCGAAATAGCCTGTGAACATCCTGTTCCTGAACTGAGAGGGTGGTGGGGGAGGTGGGGGGGACCAGGTTTGGGTTGGCGGAGGTGGCCACCGTGGGGGAGGGGGTGGTCACATCAAACCTGGAGTAGAAGGTGTTAAGTTGCTCAGCCAGTTTTCGATTGTCTGCAGCAGGGGGGGCTCGGGCTTGTGGTTGGTGAGGAGCCGGAGCCCCCTCCACACGGAGGCGGGGTTGTTGTCAGAGAACTGCTGCTTCAGACGCGTATTGTACTGTGATCTCGCTCGAGAAACCTCTTTGCTAAATCCATACTTTGCGTCTTTGTAGCGCCCCCTGTCTCCAGCCCTGTGCGCTGCCTCCTTCTGCTGCCTTAACTGCCTCAGTTTTGGAGTGAACCAGGGTTTGTCATTGTGGAAAGTGACTTTGGTTGGTGACTAAAGGGTCCCCTTTAATACGGCACACGGTCCCCTCTAATATGGCGCACGGTCCCTTTAATACGGCACACGGTCCCCTTTAACACGGCCCCCTTTAATACGGCACACAGTCCCCTCTAATACGGCGCACGGTCCCCTTTAATACGGCGCACGGTCCCCTCTAATACGGCGCACGGTCCCCTTTAATACGGCAACACGGTCCCCTTTAACGCGGCACACGGTCCCTTTAACGCGGCACACGGTCCCCTTTAATGTGACACACCACGGTGCCCTTTAACACGGCACACGGTCCCCTTTAACGCAGCACACGGTCCCCTTTAATACAGCACATGGTCCCTTTAATGCGGCACACACGGTCCCCTTTAATGTGACACACGGTCCCCTTTAATACAGCACATGGTCCCCTTTAATACAGCACATGGTCCCCTTTAATGCGGCACACGGTCCCCTTTAATGTGACACACGGTCCCCTTTAATACAGCACATGGTCCCCTTTAATACAGCACATGGTCCCCTTTAATGCGGCACACGGTCCCCTTTAATGTGACACACGGTCCCCTTTAATACAGCACACGGTGCCCTTTAACACGGCACACGGTCCCCTTTAACGCGGCAAACGGTCCCCCTTTAATACAGCACATGGTCCCCTTTAATAAAGCACACGGTCCCTTTAATCAGCACACGGTCCCCTTTATACAGCACACGGTCCCCTTTAATACAGCACATGGTCCCCTTTAAATGCAGCACATGGTCCCCTTTAATGCGGCACACGGTCCCTTTAACGCAGCACACGGTCCCCTTTAACGCAGGTCCCCTTTAATGTGACACGGTCCCTTTAATACAGCACACGGTCCCCTTTAACACGGCACACAGGGTCCCTTTACGCGGCACTAACCCTTTAACGGCACACACGGTCCCTTTAACACGGCACACGGTCCCCTTTAACGCGGCACACGGTCCCCTTTAACGCGGCACACGGTCCCTTTAACGCGGCACACGGTCCCTTTAACGCGGCACACGGTCCCCTTTAACACGGCAACGGTCCCCTTTAACGCGGCACACGGTCCCCTTTAATCCCTTTACAGCGGTCCCTTTACACGGTCCCCTTTAATACCTCTTCAGGGTGCGACTGCTGGAGGTCTGGGCCGTGCTGAACCTCGTCTCTACATGAAGCTTGTGGTGGTCCGGAGCAGAAGACGTGAAGTTAGTCCCGCTTCGTCCCACTTCGTCCCGCTTCGTCCCCGCAGAGACGGGCCTTTCACGGGCCCCGGGCCGGCTCGTCACGCACCAAGAACGTGGTCCAAATTTGAGATGGTTCTTTTGAAGTTCCGCGTTGTCACCTGAAAACAGAAGCTTCGTCAAAATGGTGCTGAGGAAGAGGAGCAGGGAAACTGGGTCAGCGGAATATCAAACGAAAGCGCGTTTCCAGGAGGACTTGGAGGGTGACTACACATCGTCACGGTTACATGGTTGTTCTGAAGGGTTCATCGAGGAAGAAGTACTACATTTTGTTACTGAAGTAAAAGTACAGATACAGGAGCAAGAAAATACTAGTAAAAGTGCAAAGTATTTCACTCAGATTTTGCGGTTGAAATGAATTAAAGGATTATTTTAAATATGGGACTTGAACTCAAAACCTTCAGGCAGAACGTCACAATGAGCGTGTTTAACAAAACTCCACGTGAAAAGTACTTTCTACTTTTCAGGTCAGTTCAAAGATGCAGTAAAGTGAAAGTACTTAAAGTGGGGTTTGTCTCAGGTCAGATCTGTGGAGAGGCCACGCGTTTTTAAGTGCATTTTATTTACATCATTAAAACAAAACATATTAGAATTGAATAAATGCAAGATAGAGACGTTTAAGACAATACGGAACATTCCGGGACAAGATCTCCCTGGAGATCTCCATGGAGCAGCACTTTAGACATGAGCTCTGTTTAGAGCCTTTGGACATGAGCTCTGTTTAGAGCCTTTGGACATGAGCTCTGTTTAGACCCTTTAGACATGAGCTCTGTTTGGACCCTTTAGACATGAGCTCTGTTTGGACCCTTTAGACATGAGCTCTGCTTGGAGCCTTTAGACATGAGCTCTGTTTAGAGCCTTTAAAAATGAGCTCTGTTTAGAGCCTTTAGACATGAGCTGTTTAGAGCCTTTAGACATGAGCTGTTTAGAGCCTTTAGATATGAGCTGTTTAGAGCCTTTAGACATGAGCTCTGTTTAGAGCCTTCAGACATGAGCTCTGTTTAGAGCTTTCAGACATGAGCTCTGTTTAGAGCCTTTAGACATGAGCTGTTTAGAGCCTTTAGACATGAGCTCTGTTTAGAGATTTTAGACATGAGCTCTGTTTAGAGCCTTTAGACATGGGCTCTGTTTTGAGCCTTTGGACATGAGCTCTGTTTAGAGCCTTTGGACATGAGCTTGTTTAGAGATTTGACATGAGCTGTTTTTAGAGGCCTTCAGACATGAGCTTCTGTTTAGAGGCCGTTCGACATGAGCTTGTTTTAGGCCTTTAGACATGAGCTGTTTAGAGGGCCTTTAGATATGAGCTGTTAAGCTTTAACATGAGCTCTGTTTAGGTTTTAGACATGAGCTCTGTTTTAGAGCTTCAGATATGAGCTCTGTTTAGAGCTTGACATGACTCTGTTTTAGAGCTTCAGACTGAGCTCTGTTGAGCTTCAGACAGGAGCTCTGTTTTAGAGCTTTGGACATGAGCTTGTTTAGAGCCTTTAGAATGAGCTGTTAGAGCGTTTAGACTGAGCTCTGTTGGCCTTTAGACATAGCGTTTAGAGATAAGACATGGAAGCTCTGTTTAGAGCTTTAGACATGAGCTCTTGTTTAGAGGCCTTAAGACATGAGCTCCTGTTTAGGCCTTTAGACATGAGCTATGTCTTTAGAGCTTTAGACATGAGCTGTTTAGAGCCTTTAGACATGAGCTCTCTGTTAGAGCCTTTTGGACAGAGCTTGTTTAGGCTTTAGACATGAGCTGTTTTAGAGCCTTTGACATGAGCTCTGTTTAGAGCCTTTAACTGAGCTCTTGTTAGAGCTTTAGAATGAGCTGTTTAGAGCTTTAGACATGAGCTCTGTTTGAGCCTTTGGACATGAGCTCTGTTTAGAGCCTTTAGACATGAGCTGTTTAGAGCCTTTAGACAAGAGCTCTGTTTAGAGATTTTAAGACATGAGCTCTGTTTAGAGCCTTTGACATGAGCTACTGAGCTTTTTAGAGCCTTTAGACATGAGCTCTGTTTAGAGCCTTTAGATATGAGCCTGTTTAGAGCCTTTAGACATGAGCTGTTTAGAGCTTTAAGACATGAGTCTGTTAGAGCCTTTGGGACTGAGCTCTGTTTAGAGCCTTTAGACAAGAGAGCTTTGACGAGCTTTTTAGAGCTTTAGACATGAGCTGTTTAGAGCTTTAGACATGAGCTCTGTTAAGAGCCTTAGACATGAGCTGTTTTCGAGCCTTTGGACATGAGCTCTGTTAGAGGCCTTTAGCATGAGTGTTTGAGCCTTTAGAACATGAAGCTGTTTAGAGCCTTTAGACTGAGCTCTGTGTTAGAGCATTTGAATATTTTTTAGAGCTTTAAACATGAGATGTTTAGAGCCTTCAGACATGAGCTCTGTTAGAGGACTTCAGACATGAGCTGTTTTAGAGGCCCTTTGGAATGAGGCTCTGTTGAGCTAGAGCTTTCAGACATGAGCCTGTTTTAGAGCCTTTGGACATGAGCTCTGTTTAGAGCTTTGGACATGAGCTCTGTTTAGAGCCTTTAGACATGTTTAGAGCTTTAGACATGAGCTGTTTAGAGCCTTTAGACATGAGCTCTGTTTAGAGCTTTTAGAATGAGCTGTTTTAGAGCTTTAGATATGAGCTCTGTTTAGAGCCTTTAGACATGAGCCTTGTTTAGAGCCTTTAGACATGAGCTTGTTTAGGCCTTTAGCTGAGTTGTTTAGAGCACTTCAGACATGAGCTGTTTAGCAGCTTTCAGACATGAAGCTCTTGTTTAGAGCTTGAGACCATGAGCTGTTTTAGAGCCTTTAGACATGAGCTGTTTAGAGCCTTTAGACATGATCTCTGTTTAGAGCTTTAGACATAGCTGTTTAGAGCTGTTAGACATGAGTGTTTAGAGCTTTAGACATGAGGTCTGTTTAGAGGCTTTAAACATGAGCTCTGTTTAGAGCTTTAGACTGAGCTGTTTAGAGCCTTTTAAGAGCAGCTCTGTTTAGAGCATCTTGACATGAGCTCGTTTAAGAGCCTTTAGACATGAGCTCTGTTAGAGCCTTTAGACATGAGCTCTGTTAGAGCCTTTAGACACTGAGCTTGTTTAGGCTTTAGACTGAGCTCTGTTTAGAGCTTTAGACATGAGCTGTTAGAGCTTTAGACATGAGCTGTTTATGAGCCTTTAGCAAATGAGCTTGTTTAGAGCATTTGGACTGAGTCTGTTTAGAGCCTTAGACATGAGCTGTTTAGAGCTGTTTGAGACATGAGCTCTGTTTAGAGCCTTCAGCATGAGCCCTTTTTAGAGCTGGCATGAGCTCTGTTTAGAGCTTTAGACATGAGCTGTTTAGAGCTTTAGACATGATGTCTCTGTTTAGGCTTTGACATGAGCTGTTTGAGAGCCTTTAAACATGAGCTCGTTTAGAGCCTTTTAGATGAGCTCTGTTTAGATTTTTTTGACATAGCTCTGTTTAGAGGCCTTTAGCTGAGCTGTTTGAGCTTTGATGAGCTCTGTTTAGGCTTTAGACATGAGTGTTTAGAGCCTTTAAGACATGAGCTGTTTAGAGCCTTTAGACATGAGTTAGAGCCTTTAGACATGTTTAGGCCTTTAAACCATGAGCTCTGTTAGAGCCTTTAGACATGAGCTTTTTTAGAGGCTTTAGACATGAGCTGTTTAGAGCTTTAGACTGAGCTCTTTTAGAGCCTTTAGACATGAGATCTGTTTAGAGCTTTAGACATGAGCTGTTTAGAGCCTTTAAACATGAGTGCTGGTAGAGCCTTTAGACTGAGCTGTTTAGCTCCTGGTTTAGACTTTGAATGAGCTCTGTTTAGAGCTATAGACATAGCTGTTAGAGGACTTTGGACATGAGTCTGTTAGAGCTTTAGACTAGCTGTTTTAGAGCTTTAGACATGAGCTTGTTTAGAGCTTTAGACATGAGCTTTGTTTAGAGCCTTTAATGAGCTTGTTTAGAGTTAGACATGAGCTTTTTAGAGCCTTTTAGACATGAGCTGTTTAGAGGCCTTTAGCATGAGCTCTGTTTAAGCCTTTAGACGAGCTGTTTAGAGCTTTAGATGACTGTTTAGAGCCTTTTAGAGGACTGAGCTGTTTTTAGAGCCTTTAGCTCTGTTTAAATGAGCTGTTTAGAGCTTTGACATGAGTTAGACTGAGCTTTAGAGCTTTTAGAAGCGTAGACTGAGGGTTTAGAGCTGTATCTGCTGGCTCTGTTTAGAGCTTTAAGGTCTCATGCGCTCGATGAATGGTTCTTCATCAGAGCCTTGAAGACCTGGTTCTCCTCTTTTAGAGCCTGAGAGCTGTTTAGGTTCTGCTCCTTTAGACTGTCTGTTTAGATCTCTCTCGTTTAGAGCCTCCTGTCCCGAGGCTCTGTTTAGGCCTTTAGGATCTCTCCTTCACTGTGGAACTTCTCCAGGTTTCTACTTTTTCCTTTAGACAAAGCTGTTTAGGTTTGGTAGAGCCTTTAGACTCTGTTTAGAGCTGACATGAGCTGTTTAGAGCTTTAGAAATGAGCTGTTTAGAGCTTTAGACATGAGCTCTGTTTAGAGCTTTTAGACAGCGTTCTGAGGGCTGTATCTGCCTGGAGAAACGGTCTCTGCTCCAGATGAATGGTTCTTCATCAGCCTTGAAGACCTGGTTCTCCTCCTGAGTGGGTTCTGCTCCTCTGTCTCTCTCTCGTCCTCCTGTCCCGAGGGAGGAGGATCTCTCCTTCACTGTGGAACTTCTCCAGGTTTCTACTTTTTCCCAAAGAGGTTTGGTAGTTTCTCCTGTAGAAGGAGGGTCTCAGGACAGGGGGGCTTGGGACCTCTGTCTGAGGACACGTGATGTGGGACATGACCAAGTCCTGTGAACACTGTTTATTCTGTTTTTCACTGTTGTCGAGGAAACCGCTGTTGTGATTTTGGCCGTTACAAAGATAATTTGAATGGAATTGAATTTGGCCCCAGGTCTTAGCGTTGAGGAGCTCCTTTACAGTGGGAGCAGCGGCTGACCGCGCACGGCGTGGGACTCTACACAAGGTCTGATCATGAGCGTGGAGAGGTGCGTTCTGGGAAAGGCCCTGGATCACACATGTTCTTCTGTCACAGTTTCTGTCTGTTCTCCTCAGCGTCTCGACCGTTTCTGTTCTCATTCTGTCTGAATCTAAAGCAGGTCAAACTGGCCCCTGGAGCTCCCACAGAAGAGGATCTGTGCAAACTCGAGCCTCATAACACTGAAGATGTGTTCCCCAAAAAGTCTGGGAGGAATCTGAGCGAGGGCCAAGCTCAGTTTAACAAAGTTGATTATCAAAGAGCCACTTCCAAAGACAAGAGCCCAAACACGGCCTTCACAGCTCGACCACGAGGTTCACACAAAAGATCTGCTCGAAAACCAATGAGGCAAAGGCCAAAACAAAGACTTACTTCGTCTTCCAAATACAAGTTCCTCTACAAATCCATTGATGAACTGCGTTGACCTTTTGATGATCAGATTTCCCTTGTAAAGATCTAATGATTGTGTTTCTGAGTTCTCTGACTGTAGAAGTGTCAGCCTCAGCGTCTCTCCGTTTGGCCTCGTTCTCCCCGCTCTCACAAGGAGGAGTATTGATCTCTTGATGAATGTGGCGCGTTGCCTGTCAGCGTGGCTCTCTCTGAAGCGAGCGCTCCTCACGCTCTGTCAGGGGCCCATCATTCAGACACTGCATTAGGCACAGACATTCATCACTCCACAAGCAGCTCCTGCCCACGGCCCAAAGACAAACTCAGAGAAACGTGTCAGGCCTGGACTTGATTTACCTGTCAGTCCGAGCGCAGCCACGAGTGATCTGTGTGAGCCGGCCCCCGAACCTGAAGCGTGAGCCGGCCCCCGAACCTGAAGCGTGAGCCGGCCCCGAACCTGAGCGTGAGCCGGCCCCCGAACCTGAAGCGTGAGCCGGCCCCCGAACCTGAAGCGTGAGCCGGCCCCCGAACCTGAAGGCCTGAGCCGGCCCCCAAAACCTGAAGGCCTGAGCCGGCCCCGAACATGAAGGCCTGAGCCGGCCCCGAACCTGAAGCGTGAGCCGGCCCCCGAACATGAAGGCGTGAGCAGGCCCCGAACCTGAAGCGTGAGCCGGCCCCCGAACCTGAAGCGTGAGCCGGCCCCCGAACTGAAGGCGTGAGCCGGCCCCAACATGAAGGCCTGAGCCGGCCCTTGAACTGAAGCGTGAGCCGGCCCCCGACCTGAAGCGTGAGCCGGCCCCGAACTGAAGGCTGAGCCGGCCCCTGAGCCGGCCGTGAGCCGGCCCCGAACCTGAAGCGTGAGCCGGCCCCGAACCTGAAGCGTGAGCCGGCCCCCGAACCTGAAGGCGTGAGCCGGCCCCGAACCTGAAGGCCTGAGCCGGCCCCCGAACCTGAAGGCTGAGCCGGCCCCCGAACCTGAAGGCCTGAGCCGGCCCCCGAACCTGAACGCGCCTGACGAAGTGAGCCGGCCCCCGAACCTGAAGCGTGAGCCGGCCCCCGAACCTGAAGCGTGAGCCGGCCCCCGAACCTGAAGGCCTGAGCCGGCCCCGAACCTGAAGCCTGGCCGGCCCCCCGAACCTGAAGGCCTGAGCCGGCCCCCGAACCTGAAGGCCTGAGCCGGCCCCGAACCTGAAGCGTGAGCCGGCCCCCGAACCTGAAGGCCTGAGCCGGCCCCCTGAGCCGGCCCCAAACCTGAAGGCCTGAGCCGGCCCCGAACATGAAGGCTTGAGCCGGCCCCGAACCTGAAGCGTGAGCCGGCCCCGAACATGAAGGCGTGAGCAGGCCCCCGAAACCTGAAGCGTGAGCCGGCCCCCGAACCTGAAGCGTGAGCCGGCCCCCGAACCTGAAGGCGTGAGCGGCCCCCGAACATGAAGGCCTGAGCCGGCCCCTGAACCTGAAGCGTGAGCCGGCCCCCCGAACCTGAAGCGTGAGCCGGCCCCCGAACATGAAGGCCTGAGCCGGCCCCGAACCTGAAGGCGTGAGCCGGCCCCCGAACATGAAGGCCTGAGCCGGCCCCCGAACATGAAGGCCTGAGCTGACACATGAAAAATCGATGCGTTTCAGTATTCCTACAAACCGTCGTAGAGGAATGAATGTTCCAAAGTGTGGCATTAAAACTACTTAGACAAACAGGTTACGGGTCAGATCTGTGGCGAGGCGTGGCCGCTCACAGGTTTATTTGAGCAATAAAAACTCCTGAGAAATGCCCTCATGATCAGGACAGTCGAATGGGAAAGAGAGTCATCTCAGTCCTGTCCGACGCCGCCTACTACCGCTTCACTCATCACCGCCGACCATGGCAGCTCCATGAAGTCAGATTACCCATGAAGTCAGATTACCCATGAAGTCAGATTACCCATGAAGTCAGATTACCCGAGGGGGCCATGAAACTGCACGGGCGGACGCGAGCAGCACGAGCCGAAGTCAAGACGACGGAACGAGCGCGAGGAGCTAACGGACGTCACTGAGGGACTTCTCATTTCTTCTCATTTCACTCGTTTGACCCATCGACCCACAGCCAATCGAGCGCTTGCAGACGTCACACTTTGCAGTGGGATTCATTCGTTTCCACTGATTGGAGAAATGTCCTGCAGAAATCACAGAACACAATTCATGGCAAACAAAGACACTAAAACATTCTCCTACAAATGAGAACGCGCGGCGCTTTCGGCACTTTCCTGGAAATGGCCTTGATTTACCTGTTCCATTTTCTCTTAAAAAGGAGCTGGATTTAGCTGAACTATTTGACAACCGGAGCAACAAAATGTCTCCCCGGACTCTCTGCCCCACCAAGACAACAGAACATCCGTCAGGTCTCAATCAGGAGAAAGGGCGTTTGGCACAGGACGGAACGCTGACGCCAAGACTCTGGAACCGAGGGGCCAACGGAGAACGCAGACGGAGGAAAGAGAGAGAGGAAGGTGAAGAAATGAGGGAAAGAGCCTGAAACTGGAAACAGCCTGAAACTGGAAACAGCCTGAAACTGAAACTGAAACAGCCTGAAACTGAAGCGCTCTTCAAGTCAGGAAGAATCTGAGAATCAAAGAAGACGACATGTTCATTGCGAGTCGTTCGCCTGAAGGCTATGTGTGTAGCCTGAGCTCCGCGGGGCCCCAGCCTTCAAGGGCCCCACCAGCCTTCAGGGGCCCCACCAGCCTTCAGGAGCCCCACCAGCCTTCAGAGGTCCCACCAGCCTTCAGGGGCCCCACCAGCCTTCAGGGGCCCCACCAGCCTTCAGGAGCCCCACCAGCCTTCAGAGGTCCCACCAGCCTTCAGGGGCCCCACCAGCCTTCAGGGGCCCCACCAGCCTTCAGGGGCCCCACCAGCCTTCAGAGGTCCCACCAGCCTTCAGGGGCCCCACCAGCCTTCAGGGGCCCCACCAGCCTTCAGGGGCCCCACCAGCCTTCAGGGGCCCCACCAGCCTCAGGGGCCCCACCAGCCTCCAGGCTAAAGTGCGTTTACATAATTTGTTTCTTATTTTTCATTCCATTTTTTATTCAATTGCATTTTTTTCCTGCTGAAATAAAGACGTTTTCATGTCCTAAAGCGTTTAACACAAAACACAATGTGAACACATGAATGACTGGACGTTTACCAAACAGAAAAGACCCTTTACCATCGCTGACCCTTTAGTCAATCGGATAAAGACAAGCAATGTTTCTGTTTGAAACAGACTTAAACCTTCTGATCCTTGAGCTGCAGGTCAAATACTCCTTCACCCACAGCGTTAGCGTTAGCATTAGCATTAGCATTAGCATTAGCATTAGCATTAGCATTAGCATTAGCATTAGCATTAGCGCCAGTGTACTTCAGGTTGGTTTTTTTTAGTTTTTAAGTTTGAGACGGTTTATAAATGTTGGAGGAAGAAGAGGACATGAATCTGGGCCACTTCATTCAATATGGGACACGCCAGAACGTTTCACAGGAACAAGACGCACAACCACACACACAACCACAACCATGTACACAACCACACACACAACCACGCATACAACCACAACCATGTACACAACCACGCGCACAACCACGCACACAACCACAACCATGTACACAACCACACACACAACCACGCATACAACCACAACCATGTACACAACCACGCGCACAACCACGCACACAACCATAACCATGTACACAACCACGCACACAACCACTCACACAACCACACACGACCATGTACACAACCACGCACCCAACCACAACCACGCCCACAACCACAACCACGCACAACAACCATAACCATGTACACAACCACTCACACAACCACACACACGACCATGTACACAACCACGCACCCAACCACAACCACGCCCACAACCATTGTACACACACCACCAACCATGTACACAACCACACACACAACCACAACCATGCACACAACACGCACACAACCACAAACAACGCACAACACAACCACAACCATGCACACAACCACGCACACACCACAACACGACACAACAACGCACACAACCCACAACCATGCACACAACCACGCAACACAACCACACAACGCACACAACCACGCCACACAACCACAACCATGCACAACAACAACTTTGTTTCATTTTGGGTCAAAGGTGCCTGAAGGCTCAGAGCGTGTTTTATCTCTTTTGTGCAGTTACTGACGTGGAAAACGACTGCTTTAAGTTATTGTTTGTTTTTAAAAGTAAGATCTCACAACTGAATCATAATGTTACGACATCGTCAGAATCACATTTTTACATCTAATTATATCATTTTAGCTCCAAACGCCTGTCACTGTCGTCCATGTTATCCTGGTTTGAACACTTCTAAAAAAATACTGTTCAACAACTACAACTCCAAATACAGACTTATGAGGATATATACAGCACTATATACAGTACTATATACAGTACTATATACTTTACTATATACAGCACTATATACAGCACTATATACAGCACTATATACTTTACTATATACGCACTATATACAGCACTATACAGCACTATATATACAGCACTATATACTTTACTATATACAGCACTATATTTACTATATACAGCACTATATACAGCACTATATACAGCACTATACAGCACTATATACAGCACTATATACACGCTCAGATCCACCTTCATGTTTACGTGGTTTATGTGGACATGAACGCTCAGATCCACTTTAATTGGGATTGTCATTTCCTTTAAAAAGTGGGAGTGTGTTGACCACAAGTAAAAATATATGTATTTATATATATATATATATATATATATATATAATATTTATATATATATATATTTAATATATATATATTACACACACATGTATATATATATATATATATATATATATATATATATATATATATATATATATATATATATATATATACATATATATATATATATATATTTATATATACTTGAATTATTTCTACAATAGAGATGGCACGAATCCGGCTGGACTTGTTTAAAACAGGTTCATGTTCCAGTCGGAGTTGGAAAAACACCAGATGAGAAGAATCTGTGGGTTTGGACTCTTGTGTCTGAAGCTTTTCTCAGAAGTCATTGATCTGTAACAGGAAGCACCCTGCACCAGCCACGCCCACATGGCTTCACTTTGGGAGACGCACACGTCAGAAACACGTATCAGATATAGATTATGTCTGACTCAGGATCAAATTATAAACCTCTCGATGAACCAACTCTGCCACAGCGCATCGTAAACGTGCATTTTAATAAGTCACCAATGAAGAGTCCAAGTGCGTCCGAAACGCCACATGTTTGCGCGTCATGTCCGCAGCGTGCACAAAGCTCAAACATCTGACCAAACATCTGACCAAACATCTGACCGTGCGTTGTGTTTACATCCACTGAACTCCAGAACGTTTGAGACTTTGGGACAAAAATAGCCGGCGAACTGAAGCGTTGAGCACACGGCCGGCTGCGCGCGGGCGCCAAGCTGTCGCCAGCGCGCCAATATGCTGCCAGTGCTGCAAAGGATCA
Source organism: Chaenogobius annularis (assembly GCA_015082035.1). NCBI lineage: Eukaryota > Metazoa > Chordata > Actinopteri > Gobiiformes > Gobiidae > Chaenogobius > Chaenogobius annularis. The sequence continues at coordinate 62,414 of BJKM01000784.1, forward strand.
TGGGAGATATTCAGGCCTTTTCATTTATTCAGGAGCTCCTCTGTGTTTTTAAAAGGACACAGATGATTTAACATGACATTAAATACCATTGTCCCTCCTGTGATATTAGGTTCAAACGGTAAATCTCATTGGTCACATTTTAGCATCAGCTACTTTAGTCAAATACATCCTTTACCTTTACTCCAGCGTATTTTACCTTTACTCCAGCGTATTTTACCTTTACTCCAGCGTATTTTACTTTTACTCCAGCGTATTTTACTTTTACTCCAGCGTATTTTACTTTTATTAATCTGGTCATTTAGTCATGTGGAAGAACTGGAGGACCTTTTGTCATCCTTCGAGACAACTGCTGTTACATATTGAATTGAATGAATCAAGTAATCTATCGATTATTTTCTTTGATTAATCGATCATTTTTTTAATATTCCATAAACCATTTTTAAAAGCAAATGAAATATTTCTTTAAATAAACGTTATAGTTCATAGTAATAAACAAATAGTTTCTGCTCAAAAGATCCCATTTTATTCTTAATCTCACGTACGTCCCCAAAACAACATTTCCCTTCAGTCCAAAGTCGCTTTAGCCATCTGAGCACTTCAGATTGTCTTCACACACACACACATATATATATGTATATATATATATATAAAACACTGCACGTTAATGATCTTACATGAAAGGCCTGTAAACACGCCGGATTGTAGCCATGGGCGCATTTCCATCTGTGTCCCACATTCACTCTTTCACACACCACATACTATTGTACATGTCTTAGTGGGAGGAGCCTATTGTATATGTCTTAGTGGGCGGAGCCTACTTTACATGTTTTTAGTGGGAGGAGCCTATTGTACATGTTTTAGTGGTAAGGAAAACCTACGCAGACACAGGCAGAACATGCAAACTCCACACAGAAAGGCCCTGCATCACCCTGGAAACGCCACACGGATGAACTTCCTTCCGAAGACAGAACTATCTTTAGCTCGTGGTCGCGTTACGTCCGTGAATCCGAGACGTTCCCGTTGGACCGGACGCGGAGTACTACGAGCACGTCTTCTCTGACGCTGTATTGGATTCCTCGTCTTTGTCCTCACACGCGACACAACAAACAACAAACACACATCGGGCAGCGAGACGGGAAAGAGATCAAACTCAGGGGCAGAGAGAGGGGGAGAGGGGGAGAGAGGGGGAGAGAGGGGAGAGAGGGAGAGAGGGGGAGAGAGGGGAGAGGGAGGGGGAGAGAGGTGAGAGAGGAGGGAGAGAGAGGGAGGAGAGGAGGGGAGAGAGGGGAGAGAGGGGGAGAGGAGAGAGGGAGGAGAGAGAAGGGGCGGGGAGAGAGGGGAGAGAGGGGAGAGGAGAGAGAAGGGGAGAGGAGGGAGGGAGAGGGGAGGAGGAGGAGAGAGAGGGGGAGGGGGGAGAGGAGGGGAGAGAGGGGAAGGAGGGGGAGAAGGGAGAGGGGAGAGGGAGGAGAGGGGGGAGAGAGGGGGAGGGGGAGGAGAGAGGGAGAAGAGAGGGAGAGAGGAGAGGAGAGGGAGGAGAGGGGGGAGAGGGGAGAGGAGAGGGGGAGAGAGGGGAGAAGAAGGGGGAGAAGAAGGGGGGAGAGAGGGGGAAGAGGGGGAAAGGGGAGAAGGGAGGGAGAGACGGGGGGGGGAGGAGGGGGGGAGAGGGTGGGAGAGTGAGAGGGGAGAGAGAGGAGGAGAGAGGGGGGAAGAGGGGGAGAGAGGGAGGGGAGAGAGGGAGAGGGGGAGAGAGGGGGACGGGAATGTGATCAAACTCAGGAGCAGGTTTATCAATGAGTTTTTAAATCAGATTCGAGGTTTCTTTCCTCGTCACACAAATCTAGAGTTTTATTCCACTCAGAGTCTGGGACAGAGAGAGAAATCTGGGCCAGACATTCATTTTGATATGAATGAAGGTTCATGTTGTTCTTTATGGAGAAGTATTCACGGATTCTGTTTGCCATTTCAAAAGTATGTCATTCGAAATGTCAATGGCGGTCGCCAGTTCCATAGAATTTCAGTTTTTTGTACATTCAGTTTGTATTTGAAGGAAATGGAAACAACACAATATCGTTTGCATAGAAAGCCAAGTTCTGTTCCATTCCAAATGGGCCAATGGTTCCAGATACACAGAGAACAGGAGGAGGGGCCGGGCACAGCCCTGTCCCACCCCTCTTTCCAAAGACAACTATTTTTGATTCTTGATGTTGGACTTTTGTAAAGCCCTGATTTCAACTAACTCTGATTCTAGTTCGTCATCATTCAGCCATAAAAATAATGAAGTCATTTCAACGTGTCCCAGTTCTTTTCCATGGACATTATTCCTGGCGTTCAGCTTCGTCTTCACAGGTGAAGACGAAGCACTTCTGTTTTGCCCTTTCCAAAGATTGAATCATCACTTTTGAATTGTTAATTGCTGCTGTCATTTTTCATCACTTTTCCTGGTTTGCGTCAATATTCACTCCGTTTCCTGAAGCCACTTTGAGCATCTCATCTTCTCGTCTTTTGTGAGCGGCGTTTGAATCGAGGCTCATTTCCATTTGTTTTGAGTGAGAGCATTTGAAAAAGATCAAAGTCAAACATTAATTATTGCAAGAGTTTTGTGGAAAAACAAAGACAAATCCGTTAGAAGCCGTTAACGTCGGCGCCTCGACGCGGCGGAACCGTCTTCACGGGGTCTTTTGCACCTGGAAGACATTTTCAATATTCATTTGGAATTCATTTCTTCCAAAGTCAATGAATGAAGTGATGAAGCCGAAGTCAGTCTGAAATGCCCTGTCCTTTCAACCTAAGGAGGCTTTTCTTTGGGCGTGTTGGGCCTGTTGGGCGTGTTGGGCCTGTTGGGCGTGTTGGGCGTTTGGGCATGTTGGCCTGTTGGGCCTGTTGGGCCTGTTGGGCCTGTTGGGCCTGTTGGGCCTGTTGGGCCTGGTTTGGGTCCTGTTAGGGCGTGTTGGGCGTTTGGGCATGTTGGCCTGTTGGGCCTGTTGGGCCTGTTGGGCGTTTGGGCGTGTTGGGCGTTTGGGCGTGTTGGGCGTTTGGTTTGGGCGTTGGAGCATGTTGCGCGTTTGGGCGCCGCGGAGTGGCATCGTGAGATGGTTTGGGTCACGATATGCCTCATTCAGGATGTGCCCGCAGGTGGCCCAGTGACAGTTGAAACCGCAGTTGGACTAACTAAAGGTGTTCTATGATGTTATTGTCTCGGATCAGAACTGTGTCATTTATGTGGGTTTGGGCTCTTGTTTACAGTCCGGTTGCTAGGTAACAGCTGTGGAATGACCTCTGCCTGTGTCATATCTGTGCTCGTGTCCAACCAGGAAGTACGATTATAAACGTTACACAAACGGTCAATGTGAACATCAGCCTCAGGTCAAAGCGTTAAAAAGGGCAAATATCGGCCCGAAAGAGACTTTCTGGACATGGTTTAAAACAGTTTTTTTGGATTGACATCATTTTGTTGTTTCTGTGTTAAACAGAAGCAGTTATGTTCTGCCAAAGCAAAGCACAGATGAAGAGGACAAAGTGGAGCAGATGCACTTGGACAAGAGGCTGCAAGAGTCAACCGTGTCCGGGGGGCTCTAAACACGAGCTCCGGCCCGGGCGCAACCGTTCAGGAAAGCATTTATTCTCACACGTACCATTTAAGGGTTTAAAAATCAAGATTCCGTTCACGCTTTTTAAACTCATTCAACCAAAATGTGGAGAATCACACGCAGAGCCTTAAAGGAGAGCATGAACAGGCTGTTTGAATAAAGCTGCAGCCGCGTTCGTTCGGCAGCAGCAAAAAACTAAATATCGGCCTCAGGTCAAAAGCCAATGCGTTAAAAAGTACAAATATCGGCCCGATGTATCGACCGGCCGATATATCGATCCATCTCTGCTTTTCATTCATGGCACAGTCTGAACAACATCTTGACACGCTTTCCTTCTTTAGAACGCTGTAGTTTGTCTCATGTTTTAAAATGAAATGCACTAGTGTGTGTTCTGGGGGGGAGTCGGCGGGGGAGTCAGGGGTGAGTCGGGGGGAGTCAAGGGGGAGTCAAGGGGGAGTCAGGGAGTCAGGGGGAGTCGGGGGGAGTCAGGGGGGGTCGGGGGGAGTCAAGGGGAGTCAGGGGGAGTCAGGGGGAAGTCAGGGGAGTCAGGGGGAGTCAGGGGATCAGGGGGGAGTCAAGGGGAGTCAAGGGGGAGTCGGGGGGAGTCAGGGGGAGTCAAGGGGGAGTGAGGGAGGAGTCAAGGAGGAGTCAGGGGGAGTCAGGGGGGAGTCAGGGGATCGGGGGAGTCAGGGGGGAGTCGGGGGGGGAGTCAAGGGGGAGTCCGGGGGGAGTCAAGGGGAGTCAGGGAGGCAAGGGGAAGTCAGGGGAGTCAGGGCGGGAGTCAAGGGAAGTCCTTGTTTCACAGTTCGTGCCTCAGCTTTAATCGTGTTGTTGTTTTATTAAAAATCACACATGATTCTACCAGTCAGGCGTTCCCTCATCAGGATTTGTGTTAGTATGCCGTCTACTGGCAGCAGGGGGAAATTACCATGGTGAAATAAACAGAAGCTAGCTTGTCCTGACATGCTAATTGTGAAACACGCCGTTGTAAGGGACGAAGCAGAAAACTTTATGATCTGAACGGCTCAGGAAATGTCCCCATATCTGGGAAAGTGAAACCCATTGCTTTGTGAGGCTCAGAGGAGAGGACATATGAAACTGTGTTTACAGTTGCATTTCCACGGCAACAGAACTGAGAAAATCACATTTCTATGTTTATAAAAAGATGAAGCATATGTACATTTGCTTTCTGCACATTCACGCCGATGACATCATCTGTGATTACGTTACATTCGTCTCGTAGCGCTCGTTAGCGCTTGTTAGCGGCTTGTGTAGCGCTTGTTAGCGCTTGTTAGCGCTCACTCCAGAGCAAATACTGAAGGTACGATGGTTCGTCGGACAAAGACGCGCCGTCCCAAAGCCAGGACTGACCATGTCGAGGATATTAATGTCTATTGACCAGCCGGTAATGGCTTTCCCTCTCCCCAGCCCGAGGTTGTTCCAAATTTAGCTCCCGCCCCCTGCCCCCCCCCCCAACAAATAAATAACATAATGTGACTTGACCTTAAATTAATTCCCCCTTTGAACATAGATTCTTTATTAAACACGCCATTAAACAAGTGCAAGGCGGTCTTTTTAACAGGGTCTGGTGCGGGTGGGCTTTCCCACAGCTTCCCTTCACTCTGGGCCATTTGAGCAGCATCTAAATCTAATTCTATAACGTGAGGCAAGAAATAGACCGGCCCAGACGACTGAGAGCTACTCATGGGCACACACTGAAGCACGACCGGAGGCGCGAAATTATCTGAGCGGAAGCACAGAGGAAGGCGCGTTCTGAGAGGCACGAGGAGGCGCGTCTGAGCAGAGCACGAGGAGGTGGCGTTCTGAGCAGACAAGCAGAGAGCGAGCGTTCTGAGCAGAAGCAACGAGGAGGCGCGTTCTGAGCAGAAGCACGAGGAGGCGCGTTCTGACAGAAGAGACGGGAGAGGCGCGTTCTGAGCAGCACGAGGAGGTGCGTCTGAGCAGAAGCACGGGAGGCGCGTTCTTGAGCAGAAGCACGAGGAGGCGCGTTCTGAGCGGAAGCACGAGGAGGCGGTTCTGAGCAGAAGCACGAGGAGGGCGTTCTGAGCAAAGCACGAGAGCGTGGCGGCCGAGTGTTCTGAGCAGAAGCACGAGGCAAGGCGCGTTCTGAGCAGAAAGCACGAGGATAAGCTTCTGAGGTTAAACGAGCAGAATGAGCGAAGCACGAGGAGGGCGTTCTGAGCGGAAAGCACGAGAGGCGCGTTCTAGCAGAAGCACGAGGAGGCGCTTGCGTTCTGAGCGCACGAAGCACGTGAGGGCGCGTTCTGAGCAGAGCAGGAGGAGGCGCGGTTCCTTGAGAGGAAGCGTTTAGCAGAAGAACGAGGAGGAGGCTTCGCAGAAGCAGAAGCAGGCCGTTCTGAGCGGCACGAGAGTGCTTCTGACAGACAGGAGGCGCGTTCTGAGCAAAGCACGAGGAGGCGCGTTCTGCACAGCAGGAGGAGCCTTTGAGCGGCAGCGCGGAGGCGCGTACTGAGCAGCACGAGAGGCGTTCTGAGCGGCAGCACGAGGAGGCGCTTCTGAGGCAGAACACGGAGGCGTTCTGAGCGGCACGAGCACTGAAAGCACGAGCCGTTCTGAGCGGCAGCACGAGGAGCGCTTCTGAGCGCAGCACGAGGAGCGCGTTCTGAGTCAGCACGAGGAGGTGCGTCTGAGCGGCACGAGGAAAAGGTTCGAGCAGCACGAGGAGGCGCGTCTGAGCGGCCCACGAGGAGGCCGTTTCTGAGCGGAGGCACAGGAGAGGCGCGTTCTGAGCCGAGCGCGTTCTGAGAACGCCGCTGGAGGCGCGTCTGAGCGGCAGAGGGAGCGCGTTCTGAGCGGCGCACGAGGAGGCGCGTTCTGAGCGGCAGCACGAGCACGAGGAGGCTGAGCAAGCACGAGAGGCGCGTTCTGAGCGAAGCACGCGGAGGCGCGTCTGAGCAGCACGAGGAGCGCTCTGAGCGCAGCACAGGAGGCGCTTCTGAGCAGCACGAGGAGGCGCGTGTCATTGTAGCTCATAAGAGAGCGAGACCTCCTTTGGTGAGACAGGATGATGGATAGCGAGGTGAAGGTGGTGAGCCAGGTCTACATCAGATACTCCTGGGACTAAACCAGGATCAAGTCCATCCAAAGACTAACCCAGACTAAACAAGAGTGAAAAACCTTAAAAAACCAGGAATAGATCTGGTTCTAGAGCAGGACTAAACCAAGACTAAATCAAGGACTAGGACAGGACTAAAGCCTGTCTACATTAGGACGGAACAAGTGTGAACGCACCAAAATCCAAGTCTAGACCAGAACACAACCAGGTCTAACCGGTCTAACCCAGTCTAACCCAGGTCTAAACCCGTCTAAACCAGGTCAAAACCAGGACTAAACCGTGTCTAAACCAGTCTAAACTCAACCAGGACTAAACCCCGACCCAGCGTCTAAACCAGTCTAACCAGACTAAACCCCGACCCAGGTCTAAACTGGGACTCGCCCCCGGTATTTCAGACATCCCGTACGTCTTGGTGGGGTGCCGTGGGTGCGCGTGTGGGTGGACGAAAAGGGGGCCCATTACGTACGTCTTACGCGCGCCCAACTCGTGTCCCGCGCGTTTCCTCCGCGTCCGTCCGCGTCCGCTCGTTTGTGCCTCAAAAGAGAATCAGCTGCGACGTTTTGAAACCGCTCCACTGACGCTCTGACGCCGCGGGATGCCATGTTTCCCTCCACGGAACACGCACGCACGCACGCACGCATGCACGCACACACACACACCACACACACAACACACGCACACACACGCACGCACGCACGCACGGCTCGCGAACAGAACGCACAAACGCGACCGCCAGCGCAGTACGGAAGGTGCAGAAATACTGCGAGCTTCAGGAACTGAGCCCGCTCCGCGCATCGTCCGGAGCGGTGCAGAGACGGCCGCGGAGCCAAAACCGTCAATTACGCGGAGAGAATCCGGTATTGCACGGGACTGTTTTACCTGGAGTCGATGCGCACGCGTGTCCTCCGTCTCGCCGCGCGTCGTGTCAAATTTACGAGCCTCAAATCGTTGTGTTTTTAGGGTTTTTTTCTGCTCCGAAGACGCAGCGTGCACGGCGGTAAAAGGAGCAGCAGCCTCAGCCTCAGCCTCTCCTCTCTCTTCTCCTCTTCCTCTTCTCCTCTTCTCCTTCTCCGTGCGCCACGAGCGGAGCGGACTGAAGCGGGGACGCGCCCGATAATAAGCCCCACGAACGGGACGCCACACTGGAAGGAGAAATGAGCAGTCCCCTCCTCCTCTTCCTCGCTCTCTCTCGCTCCTCTCTCCCTCTTTCTCTCTTTTCTTTCCCTCCTCCCCCTTCCCCTCCCCCCCTCCTCTTCTCTCTTCCTTCTCTCTTCTCTCCTTCCCTCCCCTCTTCTCCCTCTCCCTCTTTCTCCTCCTCTCTCTCTCTTCTCCTCTCTTCTCTCTTCTCTCTCCTCTCTCCTCTCTCTCTCTCTCTCTCCCCTCCTCTCTCTCTCTCTTCTCACTCTCTCCTCTCTCTCTCTCCTCCCTCTCTCCCTCTCTCCTCTCTTCCCTCTCCTCTCTCTCCTCCTTTTCCTCTTCTCTCTCTCTCACTCCCTCTTCTCTCTTCTCTTTTCTCTCTCTCTCTCTCTCCCTTCACAGTGCTCAGAATATTACAGTGTCTATGTTGTGTGTGTGTGGTGTATGTGTCTGTGTCTGTGTTGTGTGTACTCTAATGTATGTGATGTGTATGTGTGTACTGGTATGTGTGTGTGTATGTGTGTATTACTGTGTGCTTGGTGTGTGTTGTGTGTTATTGTGTGTGTGTGTGTGTGTGTGTGTGTGTGTATTGTGTGTGTATGTGTGTGTATGTACTGTATGTTGTGTGTATGTGTATATGTGTACTGTATGTGTGTGTATGGTGTGTGTGATGTGTGTGTGTTGTATGTGTGTGGTGTGTTTGTACTGTATGTGTATGTATGTGTGTGTGTGTGTGTGTACGATGTGGTGTGTGTACTGTAGTGTGTGTGTGTGTGTGTGTACTGTTGTGTGTGTGTGTGTGTGTGTGTGTGTGTGTGTGTGTGTATGTGTGTGTGTGTGTGTGATACTGTATGTGTTGTGTGTGTGTACTGTATGTTGTGTGTCTGTGTGTGTGTGTACTGTGTGTGTGTGTACTGGTGTGTGTGTGTGTGTGTGGTGTGTACTGTATGGTGCATGTGTGTGTGTGTATGTGTGTGTGTGTACTGTATGTGTGTATGTGTATGTGTGTATGTGTACTGGTATGTGTGTGTGTGTGTGTGTGTGTGTGTACTGTATGTGGGGCAAGGCCGTGGCAGACGCTCATGAGGAGCTGCATCGTCTGAAAATGTTCCGTGTGGTTTCTTTATAGAAGGTGCTCTCACGTGGAATCATGTTTTTCAAGGTATTTTTAAGCAACAAAAGCGGCTGTATTTGGATGAATGCAAGCGAGACAAGTTTAATGCCATACTGCGGAACATTCAAGGCAAAGTCATTGCATCTCTGTGGAAACAAGACGTGGCAGGAATGTTGCGTATTGCACCTTTAAAGAAAACCATCGACCAGACCAAAAGTGTAAAAGAAACATGGAAGGATAAGCCCCGCCTCTTCATTCTGAATTTCACTGTAAAGTCACTTTTACGTTTTTAGTTTTGAAAAGTGACACTTAATTTAGAGATTTAATGCGCGTCCACTCAATGACCCACAATTTGTGTGTAGAGGAAACGACAACGTGAAGTT